>JAQIVZ010003304.1:0-14759 GCA_034700945.1 Arrhopalites spinosus
GTTGCTCCAAATATATTCGAAGAATGACAATTAATTAATTAAAATCAGAGAAAATAGAACGCATGTATTAACACGTTTTAAAAGGAACTTAAAACATAGGAAATATGTGCTGCATGTTTACTGTTTTGTACTCCAAAAATAAAAACTTTAATGGAGACTTTTTCCCTCAAGACAGTGGGAGGAAAACGGCTGGGATGAAAGCAAAATGATTCATGTGTTGTGGTGAAGGTGTAGCACATAAAACATTTTGCTTGAGAGCCAGCGAAAAGAGAGTGGAAAAGGTCTTTCCCCTCAGCCAAAGGGTACAGGCCATAAATAATTTCCTTCACATGTACAGAGTTTTCCGGCAAAGCTTTACATCAAAGCAAAAGCACCAAAGTACAAAGTTAAAAGTCCTTTGAAATAGGGCCCTGGAGGTCACATAAAGTCGAATTAATTTTTTCTAAATTTTTAGGCAGCTAGAAAATGTCCTTATAAACACCTATGCCGAATCTCAAATGATTCGAATGAAAAACGAAGGCCCCACACTTTGACTCTAAGGAACCCCTTTTTTCTAAGTTAGTACCTACAAGTCCCGTGTCAGATTTTTTAAAAATCTGAAATTTTGTGTCAAGTCTTACGTTTAATAATAATAATCAAGCAAGGTGTCCACCAAATATAGTAAAAATATGTCGCTGAAATCAAAGCCGAAAGGTTTAGGAGTTATAGTATACATAATGTATGATACATTTATTTTGTTGCTATGGGTAAAAATTTCAAACATTGGTCTCGTCAGATTTTAGTATCGTGACCAAAAATTTGTTGATTGACCATACCTTCTTATGGTCAATAAAAAGCCTTGGAAAAAAATAGCCCTTGGGCCTAGATTTCACGAGGCAAATTATCGGTACTTACAATTGTTTTTTCTAAAAACTGACAATTCATTTTTAAAAACTGACAATTAAATGACACCCATTAAAGATTAATTGGCCACTTTAAAGATTCTGCCACGAACTGCCCGTTGGCAATGGAGTTTTCAGCAAAATATAATTTGAAAGTTGAAGAACGGCAAAAACCTACACAAATTAGTTTACAACAATGCAATGACGAGTTTTTGTCAAAAACTTTTTTAATCAATTTCATTCTCGAGACGCCAAGAATGTAACAAAAAAATCCAAATTGTGCGACTGGTCATAAACTGACTCAGTTTAATTGAGCACAACTCAAACTAATGAAAAAAGCGAACAGTTAATTAAAATGGGTTGGAAAGTTACAATCAGTAAAAGGGACTTTTAAAATATGCAAGAGCAGAGTAATTAAAAATTGCCTACTCTTTCCCCTTTTCATGGGGAAAATTTGAGTATCGGATCAAACAATAACATTGTATGACGTATTCAATTAAATTTATTGACAATTATTTTAATTGTAAACCAACGTCTCCTTTTGACACAAGGCTTGTCCATGTGACCGTCTTAAAAGTTTTGAATTGTATAAAGATGGGCAAAAAACCAAAATATTTATTGAAAAACTCGTCCTTTTGATAACATTAAAAAGTTAAATAAAATTGAGTTTATCTGATTCTCAAAAAACCCATGAATTGTGTACACGTACATGCCAAACAAAGTCAAATCAATCCACACAATTTCTGATTATTTTCTTTAGCTTTCAGCTAGTGCAACTAAAATAAATATATTTTAATCATTCTCATCATCAAATTTGGATTCCAGGAAAAAACCGTCATGAAAATTCAATGGAATAAAGTTTTAAAATTTTTTCATAAAGTTTTCCACACTTTCATAAAGAAGAGCAGGAGCATCGACAGCCCAGGTAAAGTCCAAATGATTAAATTTTGGTAAAGGAACCAATTCTTTACGGACAATGTTGGGCATCATTTCAGCCAATTTCCAGACATCCTAAAACCAAATCCAAAAAATTTAAAGTTTCCTCTCACTCTCAAGTGCCTCAAAATGACTCATAAAAAATTGGGAACTGACCTGAGTAGCTGCAAGCCAATCATTGTCACTGTAGTAGAAGGCAACAGGGGCGGTAATTTTAGAAAGGTCATAATCTTCGCTGTTATTGTACCTACAAAATCTTTTGTTATTGTGACCCTGGGCGTAGTGCACAACTGATTTAACAGAGGCCCCTGCTGGAGTGTGGGCTATGATGACCGGAAGCATTGTCTAAAAAAATGAATAAATTAAATAAAGTCAATTTGCGTGGGAATGTCAAAGGTTACTCTGTTCAGTTGGGCGCTGTCGTAGCCACAAGCAAGGAAGATGATATTCGAGCACAGTTCTTGGATGGGACTGAGTTGATGACAAATGGTCAATCCCAGGAATTCCATGAGGGCGCTGTTGGGTAAGAATTCGTGAATGCCCATGTGGGACAGAATCCATTCCAAAATGTCAGCAAATGGAGCAATGAGGCCAATAGGGCTCTCCATGTGTTCCATGAAGGCCACAGGGGCAAGAGCACTCATGAGTCTAATTTTGTCATTGTATTCCGGACGGAGGCTCATACACGTGAAGAACATGGTCGTTCCCTGTGAGGTCACATTTTTGTATATTTTTGGCTCACGTTATGAAAATTTCATTTTTAGATAACTTTACCATGGAGTGACCAATATAAAATAATTTTGCTTGTCCCGTCAGGCCCAGGACGTAGTCGAAATTGGCTAGAATAGTTAAAACCAAATTATAAATTAATTAAATAACATTTTTGATTTTCTAGATGACTCACCTGGTAGGTCAAATTCACCTGTGAAATTAGTAAACACAATTTAAAAAGTTTTCAATTAATTAAATAAATTATTTTGGACACTTTTAAACGTTATCAATTAATGGAATTGAGAAACTGATAAAAATAATTTGGAACTATTTACCCATTTCGTCCCAACTGAAAATAAAAGTAAAATGTTATAAAGGTATGAAAATGCGCAGTTTTTAGTCTCACAAAAGGTATACAGTTACCTAAAGTCCCAAAATTCAGCATCTTTTGTGGTGTAGTTGACATGTTCCCTCGAGTAAGTATTCCCTCTGGCGTTACCTGTCACAAATAGTTTGGTAAAGTTCATTCACTAATAAAATTTATTTTCAAAAACTAGTACCAAGCCAAACGTCGTATCCTTGATCAGCCAGTCGATAAGCTGCAATTTTAAATGGTGGCGCATATTTTAGATTAAATACATTTTGCTTATTCTATGATTCAGATTTATTACCAAGTGCCTTGTCAACAGTGTTCATGAGCCAATCAGAGGAACTACACAAAAGGCCATGTTGAACCCAGACGACAGGACGGCCCTCTGGTGGAGCTGGGGGTGCATTTTTCCCATTGGGGATGCGATGAAGGGTGAGAATGTATCCGTCTTGGGTCGTCACCTTGTGGGTTTCACATGGGTACCCATATTTCTCCAACAGTTCCGGCTACATTCACAATTTTAATTAGTTGTGGCATTCTAGTTATTTACGATTCCAATGAGAATTTTTAAAATGTTTACCGTTGATAATTTTGCATCCGAATTGTCGGCTAATGGACCCACCTCACCAGAAAGTTTTTTGTGAGGGGAAGCTTGGGCGGTAATGACGAATACGGGCACTACCAGGGCCCCCAAAAAAATGCTGAAATTCATGACAATCAGAGGGAGGATGTGTTGGGTCAAGTTTAGATAACTAACAGTAACCTGAGGAAACTGTTAATTGGATGAAAATGTGGAGGTGTCTCTTGGGAGCTTTTATAAAAGCCTATATATAGGAGTACGAAATGTGTGTGGTGAGGCAAGAAAAATTTCGTCATGGGGAATACAAACAACATAACACTTGAACCAAATTTAATCTCTTTCATTGTCATGAGTTGTGCATGTCCATTACCATTATCGTCAATTCAAGCTGAAAATTATGACCCCTAGCGTTGTCCATTATGTCAGCATTTTAGATTGTGGCAGGTGGTTCTCTGTAATTAGGGCTTTCATTGGTAGCTGTATTCCAATCCCACATGACGACCGAGCAAAGTGACCCCACTGCAGTGGGGTACCAGTGTACTGGTACCCAGAATTTTGACTTGATTTGGTGCTGGTCCAGATGCCAAAAAAAAAGTTTACTAATATTTAGAGACATTGAAAATGAGCCCACTTCTAAAATTGTGGTCACTAGTGTGATGAGGTGAGATGGGTTCGAAACGGTTTGATTTACGGAAAGAGCCTTTAAAGGCTCTATAGTAATTACTATTCCCAATTAATCGGAAAGTGGGTGTAAATTAATTTATCAAGAAATAAATAATATTTTTCATTGTGTTTTGTATAATGCGCATGTTGAGTTTGATTTATTTGCCTTCTTGCATTCAGTTCAAAGTTTTGCCAGTAAATTTTTTTGTGGGCACACTCAAGTCAAAATTGAAAATGATTGCAAATGGCACCGTCCTTGTCTATTTTATTTAGGTAATAAATAGGGAATGGTGACGGCGTCCAAGTTGAACATGGCAATTAAATGTCAAAATTAATTCTTCAAATAATTTTAATTTATTAAATTCTACTCATAAATAAATTCTCTGAACCTCCCCTCGGGGCCCAGTTTAATTACAATTGATGCAAATATTTGAACATCTTTTTAATCATTTAATAATTAAATTAATTATTAATTATTGTAGCATGCAATAATGAACCCATTCATTTCAACGTCTCCAAATTTTGTTTGTTGACATTGCCAAAAATTTCCTCCCAAAAAAGTGTTGGAATTCTAGCATTTCTAGCACATTCTTTTACTTTAATAACTTTTGCTTGGCCCAAGATTCCGAGGATTTGCTTGAAAATTAAAATGGCTTGACTCCACATTTACGTTTTGCGGAGCCATTAAAACTAGTCACAATCAAGACAACGTAAACATAATAGCCCCCTATAGCCCACCCTCTTGGAAAATGGCAAGATAGGGGAATTTTATTATTTATTTTGACCCAAATCGACTCCATTCTCATTTGCAAAATATTTTGCCCACTTTTCACCTTCATTTTGACGCAAAATCTGCAGAATGCAGTTACACCAACATTTAACTTCAAAAAATTCAAAATTCATTTTACATTTAACATTTAAAATTTAAAAAATCAATTTATAGCTTGTAGACTAAATAATAGTTAATTTAATTCCAAATTAATAAAATGAAGGAAGAAAAAAAGAAGGTGGAATTGGTGGACGAGTCCTTATTCGCCGAGCCACCCTCTCCATTTCATCCCTTCACCCGAGAATCTTTAAAAAATATTAAAAAACGAATTGCTGAAGAAAAGGCCAGAAAAAAGACAGCCGAAGTAATCTCATTTAAACTAACTATAGTGGTCACGTGATTATAATTAAATCGCAATTTAATTCCAGGCACCCCACGACTCGGATGAAGAGGAGGAAGGCCCCAACCCAAAATTGGAACAGGGAATGCCCCTCCCTATTCGTATGGCAGCCGTTTTTACAGATGACCTGACCTATGTCCCATTAGAAGACATTGACCCTTACTATGCAACTATACCGGTACCAACAGTAGTAGTCTAGCTGTAAAATATAATTGTCAATTTAATTTAATTTCTAGACGTTCATAATTGTGACCAAAAAACAAGAAATATTTCGGTTCAGCGCCACGGACTCATTTTGGCTTCTCAATCCCTTCAATTCGGCACGGAGGGTGGCCATTGGGATTTTGACCCATGGGCTCTTCTCTCTGTGCATTATCAGCACCATTTTAACCAACTGCTACGTCATGATCATGCCACCCTCTCCCTTCACTGAATCTACCGAGTAAGCCAAATTAAGATTTAAATTAAAATTAAAATTAATTATGCAATTAAATATTTTGCAGAGTCGTCTTCACTGCCATTTATTCATTTGAATCAGCCGTCAAAGTTTTTGCACGTGGTTTCATTCTAGAAAAATTCACTTATTTGAGGGATGCCTGGAATTGGCTCGACTTTGTCGTCATTTTATTGGCGTAATCAATTTAAATTTAATTAACAATTAAATCATCCATTCATTTAAATAATGTTTTTATTCAGGTACGTCACAATGGGAATTGATCTAGGCAATTTGGATGCCCTGAAAACATTTCGGGTTTTTCGGGCTTTGAAGACGGTCGCTATTGTACCTGGTGAAATACCAATAGAGAATTTAATTAAAATTTAATTAAAAATTAATTATTTTAAATAGGTTTGAAAACGATTGTGGGGGCCGTCATAGAATCAGTGAAGAATTTAAGGGATGTCATAATTTTAACTATATTCTCACTGGCCATTTTTGCTTTGGTTGGACTCCAAATTTACATGGGGGTTTTAACACAAAAATGTATTCGGAATTTACCCGATGAATTTTATGATGGGGTCGACCTCGTCAATGTCACGCACGAGCAATGGTTTGGATGGATGAGCAACAAAAGTCAGTTTAATTAATTGCAATTTAAATTTAATTTTGCCCATCCGTCCAACAATTTTTTAAAATGTCAATGCCTCTTAATTTTTTATTTAATTAATTTTTTCATTTTTTATAAAGCCAACTGGTATACAGAAGACCCCGAGTTTGACTACCCCCTCTGTGGTAATTCAAGTGGAGCGGGGTAATTTTAAATTTAGTTTGCAAAAAGTTTTCTAATTCTGTAATTTTTTATTTTTTTAAATGGTTTAGAATGTGTGACGTCATGACGGACTCTAGTGACTACACTTGCATGCAGGGGTTTGGCCCCTCCCCTAATTATGGCTACACCAATTTTGACTCTTTTGGCTGGGCCTTCCTCGCATCTTTTAGACTCATGACTCAAGATTTTTGGGAAAGCTTATATCAATTGGTAACCTCTAGTCTAAGTAAAATTTAAAGCGCGGATTTTGAAATTGGTGCTTTTTCTTAGATACTCAGATCAGCTGGACCATGGCACATGATGTTTTTCATCGTAATTATTTTTTATGGTTCTTTCTACCTCTTGAATTTAATTCTCGCCATTGTCGCCATGTCCTACGATGAGTTACAACAAAAGGCTGAAGAAGAGGCCGCCGAGCAGGCAGCTGAAGAACAAGCCATGCGCGTACGCTTTTTATTAAAACTGGCGCCATTTTTGATCTTAACTATGAGAGTTTATTAGGAGGAAGAAGCAGCAAGAAATGCCGCGAGGGAAGCCTGGGAAGCGCAACAAGCAGCGATGGAATTGGAAGAAAAAGAAAACAAATTGGAGAACCAAAGTATCGGTCAAAAATCCACAGATGACCTCAATGAAATTGATGACCTCGTCAAAGAACAAATGTCAATTCAATCTGATTGCGACAATCCCATCAGCCGAATTGACCTAGACAGAAGTAGAACCAGATTGAACGGCTACTTACATCAGGTAAATTATTTATTTAAAAAACTGGGCAGGATTTTAAAATTTTGTTTGTGTAGCCAAGTTTAAGTTTACCCGGGAGTCCCTTCAAAATTCGGAGCAGCTACAGAGCTGGACAGCGCGTCCTCGATTTGGACAAGAAGGCGCTCGTCTTGTCAACTTACATGGACGCACAAGAACATTTACCCTACGCTGACGATTCAACAGCAGGAACGCCCCTTTCAGAAGAAAATGGCGCCATTATTGTCCCCATTTACAATGGAACTAGTAAGCTATATTTATGGCGGGTAATTTTTTTTAAACTTATATTTAAAATTTTTGATAGTGGTCAACTCGAAATATTCATCGTACGACTCGCACGTCTCAAGACTATCCTACACTTCCCACGCGGACCTTGGGGTCAGTCCAGGCGGGACGCCAGTGACAAAAGAAAGTCAACTTCGTCATCGAATCAATTCTACCACTTCCCAGTCAAATCACGTGCCTCCCAGTGCCAGTGTTGAATCAAAAGGTAGGAAAATGAAAATTAGAGTTGGCGCCGATTTTAACATTTTAATTTTTTCATTGTAGACACCATCCTACTGAACGCCATATTGGAACTGGATAGTAAAGCAAGTCAATCAGAGGAAGAAGGTAAGTTAAATTTAAGTTTAATTGGAAAGATGATTAACAATTAATTGAATTATAGATGAAGAAGAGGAGGGAAGTAAAGTAAAAAAGGCGCTGGTGAAAGTGTGTTATCAATGCATTGACATTTTTTGTGTATGGGAATGTGGCTACCCCTGGAGTTTTGTTCAGAAAGTCATCGACTTTGTTGTCTTTGACCCCTTCACGGAACTCGGCATCACCATTGCCATTGGAGTCAACACCCTTTTCATGGCTCTGGATCATTATGGCCTCGAGGAGAACCCCTCCATGGAAAAAACACTAAAAACTGGCAACACTGTACAATTAACTAATTAATTTTAAACTCCTATGCATTACAATTTAATTGGGAAAGATTGGGCAATGTTTCCAATGATTAGATAAAAGACGGGAAATATTGCGGAATCTTTCCTTTTTCAGTAGATTCACTTTTTGCAGATATTTTCCACTGTTTTCGCGGTAGAGGGCGGGATGAAGATGGTGGCGATGAGTCCAAAATATTATTTTCAAGTGGGTTGGAATTCCTTCGATTTTGTCATTGTCACGTTCTCTCTCCTTGAGATGATCTTTGAAGATGCCAACTTACCCGGAATGAGTGCTCTCCGTTCCTTCCGTTTGGTGAGACCTTTTTAAATTTATTTTAGCCGCCTAATTCAAAATAATCTTTTTAATTCCAGTTACGTGTCTTCAAACTGGCTAAATCCTGGCCCGCGCTCAATTTAATTATTACAATTATGGGCCAGACAATGGGAGCACTTGGGAATCTCGTGATTGTCTTTATGATCATCATCTTCATCTTTGCGGTCATGGGTACGTCCCCTCCATTTTTTTAGTTTCAAAATTCCCACTCATTCCCATCTTTTTTCCTCCAGGAATGCAATTATTCGCGGCTAATTATTACGGTAATAAAGATACAAAAATAAAAGTAATTGGGTCTTGATAAAGTACATCCCCACATCTCCAACATCCCCAACATCTCCCGTCTTTAAAATGCAATTAAAATTTAAGTGACCTCGAATTAAATTGTAAAAACATTCGGTGTATTGTAGAAATTTTATTTATTTAATAGTCTAACTAAAAAATTTACTATAAAAATAACAAAGTCTTAGAAAACCTTTGAAATGTTTCTGACTCTTTGTAGCAAATGATGATTATTTTTTTTGAAACAATTTATTCGGAAAAGAATAAAAACTAACAATCAGTTTAGATTATTTTTAATTTAATCTGCATAGCACTAATGAAATATATTTTTGTCTTATAAACTTTAAATTTTCACAACAACCCCCATACTCTAAGCTGCATGGATGTGAAAATTTGAGCCAGTTTAAAAGTAAATGGTTTTGCACATAAAACGGCTATTAATTAAGTGAGAGAGTGAGATTTGCTTAAAATTATTCACACAATATAATTTTTATAATGAATAAAAATGACAATCGACGTACCTAATTTCCGAATAAATTGTTTCAGAAAAAATAATCATCATTTGCTACAAAGAGTCAGAGACATTTCAAACGTTTTCGAAGACTTTGGAACTAAAAATTTTAATTTGTTTTTAATATTTTAAAATTTTGTTCCATTTGTTATTTTTATAGTAAATTTTTTAGTTAGATTTTTAAATCAAATGTCTAGAATACACCGAATGCTTTTACAATTTAATTCGGGGTCACTTAAATTTAAATTGCATTTTAAAGACGAGAGATGTTGGGGATGTGGGATGTGCGGGGATGTGGGGATGTACTTTATCAAGACCCAAGTAATTTAATATTAATTAAATTAATGGCAATTAATTGTGGAGATCAGAAAACGTCAAGCGCTTCCCAAACGAAGAATTACCGCGCTGGAACTTTACCGACTTTGGCCACTCTTTTATGATCGTCTTCCGCGTCCTCTGTGGGGAATGGATAGAGTCCATGTGGGATTGTATGCTCGTCGTCAATTTTTCATGTGTCCCCTTCTTCTTGGCTACTGTGCTAATTGGGAATTTAGTCGTAATTAACTAATTAATTTAATGTTGTGAAATTCCGCAATAATAAATTAAATTTTAATTAACAGGTGCTCAATCTCTTCCTGGCTCTCCTCCTCTCCAGTTTCGGTGCCTCCAATTTAGCTCCCCCGTCAGACGACGGAGAAAATAAAATTGCGGAAGCTTTCAATCGTAATTAATTTAAAAGTAAAAATTAAATTATTTAATTTAATTCACCTTTGCACTGCACAGGAATTGGAAGGTTTATTCAATGGATCAAAAAATTGTGTCGGAATTCTGTCGCTTGGGTCAAGGGCTATTTTAGCCGTGCCAAAAATCAAATCTCAATTGAACAACCTCAACGCCCTCCACCACCTCAAGAGGAACCGGAAGCTACTAAAGCAGAAGGTGAGTTTAATTAAACTTTTAATTAATTAAATTAATTTTAATCTGTAACAGAAGCACAAGTAGCAGAACGCCCAAAACCAAAATTGAGTGACAAAGCCCGACTGGTGATGAAGATGAATTTGATTGTGAATCATTTGACGGAGACCAAAATGGACATGATGAAAAAGGAAAAAGAGAAGGAAGATGCCCTCAAGGCCCAGGAGGCCGAGAAGGAGATTTTAAGCATGAAATCATATGATTCCCATACTAATTATCCCAAAAAAACCGAGATGGAGCCAGAAATAGAAGAAGAGGCCCAAGACACAGATTCTGAAACTGATTCGGAACCAAAACGACAAGGTCCACCAAATCCAAGACAACCCGAACAAGAATTAGAACCCGATACACCTGTTGATTGCTTTCCCCCTGATTACTACACAAAATTTCCATTTTGTGCCAGTGATGACAGTCCACTTGGGATGGGATGGGCTAATTTAAGATTCAAAGCATTTAAACTCATTGAAGATAAATATTTTGAGACGGCTGTCATCATTTTGATTCTTCTTTCTTCCCTGGCTTTAGTAAATCCACATTAAATTTAATGTACAATTTAATAATTCAAAAATTAAAATTAATTATTTTAATTAGGCTTTGGAGGATGTCCATTTAGCGTCCAGTCCAAAATTAACGGATGCTCTTTACTACATGGATAAAATATTTACTGTCATTTTCTTTTTGGAAATGCTCCTCAAATTTTTGGCTCTTGGTTTTGTCGCCTATTTTTCAAATGCTTGGTGTTGGCTGGATTTTGTCATTGTGATGGTAATTTTTAATTACAATTAAAATTATTTACGAGAATGGAAGACATTGCCGCATTTATCTGTTGACTTTTATTTTTTGTGCAGGTGTCCATGATCAATTTTATTGCAAGCTTGGCTGGAGCGGGAAGTGTGCAGGCATTCAAAACAATGAAAACCCTAAGAGCCCTCCGACCCTTAAGGGCCATGTCTCGAATGCAGGGCATGAAAGTGGTGGTCAATGCCCTCGTAGGGGCCATTCCAAGCATCGTCAATGTCCTCCTCGTTTGCCTCATTTTCTGGCTTATTTTTGCCATCATGGGGGTCCAGTTATTTAACGGGAAATTTCAGCGGGTGAGTTTAAAATTCAAAACAATTTCAAAACAATTTTTGCAAAATTATTTTGACAGTGCATTGACCCTGAAGATGAAAGTCGACCGGATTACCGAATAATTAAAAATAAATTGGAGTGCATTGCCAACAATTTAACTTGGGAGAATCCGGACATGAATTTTGATCACGTGGGCAAGGCCTACCTTTGCTTGTTTCAAGTGGCCACTTTCAAGGGCTGGATTGACATCATGAACGCGGCTATCGATTCTCGAGCGGTAATATTCAAATAAATTATAATTAAAATTGTAAATTAATTTTAATTGTCTGTTTTTAGATTGATGATCAACCCCACCGGGAAGTTAATTTTGTAATGTATTTATATTTCGTCATTTTCATCGTCTTCGGGTCATTCTTTACCCTCAATCTTTTTATTGGGGTTATCATTGACAATTTCAACGAGCAAAAAAAGAAGACGGGCGGGAGTCTTGAAATGTTTATGACGGAAGATCAAAAAAAATATTATGCCGCCATGCAAAAAATGGGATCCAAGAAACCCCTCAAAGCAACTCCAAAACCTTCAGTAAATAGTTTATAAATAACTTAGTTAAACTGTAATTAAATTAATATTTAATTTGCTGAATAGTGGCGCCCTCAAGCAATTGTTTTCGGTATGGTCACCAACAAAATGTTTGACATGACCATCATGCTTTTTATTGGTCTCAACATGATCACAATGATGATGGATCATTTTCAACAGGATCAAGTAAACTTAATTTAATTTTAATTGCCATTTAAAGTTGACAATTAAATTGCAAAATTTTTTACAGATTTGGGTCCAAACATTAGAGTTGTTGAATGCCGTTTTTATTGCCATTTTCACAACCGAGTCTGCTCTCAAAATCTTTGCCTTGAGGCATCATTATTTTGCCGATCCATGGAATGTGTTTGATTTTAGTGTTGGCTGCTTTTCCATTGCGGGTAAAATTTTAACTTGTACAGTAAAAGGCGGTAAATTTGAATTTTATTGAGTTTTTTTTGTGTAGCCTTGGGACTATCCGACCTCATTGAAAAATATTTTGTGTCGCCGACGCTTTTGAGAGTGGTCAGGGTAGCTAAAGTTGGTCGTGTTTTGCGACTTGTAAAAGGCGCGAAAGGGATTCGAACTTTGTTGTTTGCTTTGGCGATGTCACTTCCGGCTCTGTTCAACATTGCCCTCCTCCTCTTTCTTGTCATGTTCATCTTTGCCATTTTTGGCATGTCTTTTTTTCGTAATGTCAAAATTCCTATGGGAGCTTTGGATGAAGTTTATAATTTTCAAACTTTTGCTCAATCCATGATTCTCCTTTTTCAAATGTCTACTTCCGCGGGTAAATTCAAATTTAAATCTGCCCACCATTTCTGAATACTCAACTCCATGTTTGAATTTCGATTCTCAAGGTTGGGACGGAGTTTTGGCGGGGATTATCAACGAAGAGGATTGTAATTTACCAGATCCGGATTTGGGTGACCCGGGTAATTGTGGGAGTCAGATAGTGGGAATAACCTATCTTTTATGTTATCTTGTAATGAGTTTTTTAATTGTAATTAACTTGTACATTGCCGTCATCCTCGAGAATTATTCCCAAGCTACAGAGGAGGTAAATCAATTTAATTTTAAAATAAAGCGCCTTATTTTCTAAAATAAATTTGTGTAGGTTCAAGAAGGGCTCACAGGAGAGGATTATGACATGTACTATGAGGTGTGGGCACAATTTGACCCCGATGGGACTCAGTACATTCCCTATGACCAATTGTCTACTTTACTAGATGTCCTTGAAGCTCCCTTGCAGATTCATAAGCCCAATAAATATAAAATCATTTCTATGGACATTCCCATCTGTAAAGGTAACAATTTTTTTAAAATTTAATTAGAAAGATGTCAAGCTTGGCGTTCATTTTATATTTTTATTAGGAGAGATGATGTACTGCGTGGACATTCTGGACGCGTTGACACGTGACTTTTTTGCGGGAAAAGGAAGTCCTATTGAGGAGTCAGCAGAGCTGAATGACATTCAAGTTTTGGTGGACCGCCCAGGGTACATGCCCGTGTCCACTACCTTGTGGAGACAACGGGAAGAATATTCGGCGCGGCTTATTCAAAATATCTGGAGGAAACGGCATAGTGGAGATGGCATGAAAACGGAAGTAGATTAGACTTTGTCTTTTAACCTCATTTGCGTTAGTTAAATTTTATGTAAAAATTCTTTAATGAATTTCTTGTCACATTGTGCAAAGTTGTCTCCTAAATAAAGTAAAAATACAAGGCGAGAAATTTTCAGTGTTTTTGTCAGCTTCAACTTCATATACTTGTATGATTGGTGCTCATGCCCAGTTTTGTTCCCAAACCGGTTCTTCTTTGTCCAGACAAAGTCTGTAATTAAGTGACATTCTAACTTATTCTATTAAATATTTCCTACACAATTACGCAGTAGTTAAATTTCTTGGCTGAAAAATCCTGCCCAACCACATTAAACATTTAATTTATTCTCAAGATTTTCCTCATTTTTATGCACAGCTGCCATTTACTTTCATCTTGTTTTTGACTACTAATGACGTCATAATATTTTTTGTATAAATTTAACTCCTTTGTACTGTCCATTTATCCACAATTTTTCAAATTGTCTTCATTTAGCTATTTTAGTCTTAAAATATCATTTGTCTAAAAAAATATGGTATTTATTTACAATCTAATTGTGAGTAATTTAATTAATTGAGAATATTTAATACAATACAGTTTCAACTTCTCATCATTGTGCTCATTTTAAAAACTGTCATCCTTCAAGTGGACAATGCTGTCACTGTATTGGAGCCTGAGGTTATAGAAAAAGGAACCAATTTGGACTTGTCAGTCCAGACTGGACAAGATGATTTGCGTAACAAAAGGGAGACAGAGAATAAATGTAAAAATGAGCACTATCAAGAATGTTGTAGTTTTATGCAAAAACAAAGTTTTTCATGTTCTGGCTGTTTCTGCATTGGTAAGCCTACAACAATAAATGGCACACAATTTTTCCCTCGTTGTTATCACTGTTTTTCTCCTGAGTCGCAGACGAGCATTGATTCACAAGGTATCATTCCGCATCGATATGACCACTTAACAATGGATACCGAGGTGAACTATTACGATAGTTAAATTTTTGCCCCCTTATCTCCTTCATAAATTTGGTTAGGGTCGGGAATATGGGACACAAATTAGCATGACGAGAAACTTATGTTTCCTCCCTGTTTCCTCTCAATGTTTCCTCCCTCTTACTCCCATACATTTTCGGCCATTTTACA
>JAQIVZ010003305.1:0-14758 GCA_034700945.1 Arrhopalites spinosus
ATATTTCGATGACCTTGATTTTACAGGTGACTCAGAGGGAAGACGAGAGTTGTGACCTTGAGTTGGCCTTGACCCAGCCGCTCGAGGAGGTGAACGACACGGAGGTGACCTTGACATGAATGTTTGGCGTGAGGTGTGACCTTGAGGTGGCCTAGACTCAGCTGCTTGAGGAGGCGAACGACCCAAAGGTGACCTTGACCTGAATGTCCGACGAGAGTTATGATCCTGCGGTGACCTGTGACCGCCAAGGCCCTGATTTTCATCCACATTGTTTCTATTTCTGTTTGTCTTTTTTTCTCTCTACCGTTCTCTCCAGCGTGCTTGAGAGTGTTCTCAAAAGCCGCCAGGACAACATTGGTCGTCACTTTCTGAACTTCCACAAGAGAATCTGTATAGAAAATTTAATTGGAATTAAATTCAGGTTTTAAAAATCTAACTTCGAATTACTTTGTTCAATGTAATTTGATGAACCTTGTACGACTCGCGCAAGTTGAAGGTCAACGAAACATCGTTTCCCAGTAGTGCCCGCTTTGGTGAATTCCTTCATCACAGACTCCGTCATCAAATACCGAATATCTTCGAATTATAGCCCCGGCTAAAATCAAAAAACAACAATTTTTAGCCCCCCACGTGACAATGTTAAAGAATGAGCTAAATCCTGCGGTGGGCTCTAATTGGAGAGAGGCTATAATTTGAAGACGTACGGTAGTTAGTTTATTGATTAATAAATGTGCTAATCAATTTTGTAATTAAGATCATGCTCGACTTTATAATTCTTGTTTGTGTCCTGCTGGTGATTCTGAGTTTATGGAAATTCCGTAAATCAGAGCGGCGACCGTATCCTCCTGGTACAAAAACCATTAAAATAATCAAAAAACTAATTATCTTAATTAACTATTAAAATTTTCTAGGCCCATGGAAACTCCCCATAGTTGGTCATTTGCCATTACTTGGAGTGGAGGCTTACAAAACATGGGATCAATGGAAGTCCATTTATGGTCCCATCATCGTTTTGGCAGTTTGCCGTATGATTAAAAATAAAATTAAAACTTCAATAGTGGGGGTGATTGTGGTTGTATTGTATAATAAAAATGAAAATAATAAACAACTTTTTATTTGGAAATCTTTCCTTCAAACAATCTAATAAATTAGGACTAACAAAAGTAAAGTTTAAAATGATTTATCCCATGTCACCATCACCAACAAAATTCCCGTAGTTTTGGGTTTCGTTCTTTTGTCAAGTCGGTATTTTGGCTGTCGTTGTATCGTCTAGTCAACATTTTGGGGTTCGGTATTTTGTCCGTCGTCATTTTGTACAGTCGATATTTTGTTCTGTCTACATTTCGTCCATCGATATTTTGTCCTGTCTACATTTCGTTCATCGTTATTTTGCCCGGTCTACATTTTGTCTGTCGTTATTTTGGGGTCGACATTATGTCTTTCTACATTTTGGGTTTCGACATTTTGTCCGAGAACCCCTCAATGTATTGATTCTGTATAAGATTATTCGTCTGTGCACATATTTGAATTCATGAAATTCCCTACAGAATCACTCCATTTTAATAAAAAATTTAATTTCCAAATTCATGGGCGGTCTTCACGCTTTTTAAATAAGCTACAAGTTTTAAAACGGAACTCCAAACCATTTCATCGTAGTATTAAATATGGATTCATCAATCTTTGGAATGGACTACCAAATATAAATTGTAATTCGATTATCAGTACTCATAAATTTCGTGAAGACATTTCTCAATATTTTGTTAATAAAAGAAAACATGCTTGGCATATAAGTTATACATGTATGTCAAGGTTATATGATATAACCTTTGTCATAATATAACTAATTTTGTAAAAACCTATTTATTCATGTTGTCCGTCTATTGATAACATTTTGCATAATTGTACCCGGGTCTTTTGTGTAAAATGAAAGAATTCGACAACTGAATGAAAACATATACAATACTAGTAGTAAGTATAATGTTCTCAATAAATTATTAGTAATTTAATTTAAATTATTTAAATCAACTTTAGTTGACTACTAGTACAAAAAGTGTTGTATGATATTTCAATGGAAGCATGTACAAAAAAGTATACAAAGTGTATAAAAACCATTTTAATGATCTGTTTAATATTTTAGCTCAATAAAAAATGAAATTTGCAAAAACATTTTAATGCTATTTAAATATAAGGTACCATCATTTGTCATGTTTGAAAATCATTTAAATTATTTTCCAAAGTGAAAACATGAAGACAAAGTAAATTGTAAAAAAAATTTCATCCATGACTAGGATTTCTAGTGGAGCATTGAGTTTCACTTGATACAATTCATGACCCGAATTAAATTAACTTGGATAATTAAATATTTCTTTTCTCCTTACATTTCTCACTGACGCCAACCAATCTAAACATTGTTGTTTAAATAACGAATTAGTGAGTAAACAAACAATTGGGGTCAATTAAATTGGCGGACTCAAATAATGAATAATTATATCCCATTTTTATTAATAATTATCGTTCTCATCTTCCAGTCCAATGTATGCGTAAAAGGACTCATCAATTTGAGAGGGGGCGGGAAATTCAAACTGCATTTAAACTCATTAGTTGTAGACTCTGGAGAATGTTTTCCCCTGTTCACTGAAATTAGTGAGAGGGCCAAGGGGGAGGGGGAAGAGTACGTGGATTGGTGCTCAATCATGAACATCCCCTTAGGCATCATCTCGAACCAAACTTTGAGTTATGAAGAGATGCAACTTTTGAGTGTCCTCTTGGATGTCAAGTGGGTCACGTGCTACATCAACATGGTCCTTCCCCTAAAACCACAAACTCTAACTCGTGGAACTTTATCGTCAATGTATACGTCGATGGAGCCAAAATTGGTAACAAGTAAGTACAAAAATCCAGTAAAATCAGAGCAAGATTTATTAAGGACAAATAAGAAAACCGCCATATGGAATTTAATTTTTGTCAAAGACTTGAATCTGAGTCCTGAAACAATTCTACAAGAACTGGAATCTTTCAGCAACACTTGGCCACCATTATTTTTCATTTTTATTGAACCCAACAACAATCAACTTAAGCTCGCTCACTCATCGTCAAGAAAAAGGGTCGTGACCATTGAGAAGGAGCTACTGGTCACCCATGGATGGTACACTTGTCCCAAGTGCTTTTATGAAATATTCATGGTTGCATTTAATTGCACTGTGACACATCAAAGGTCTTGCTTTAGGGACATGATGACCGCTTACAAAAATTCTGTAGACCAAGGTCATACTGTGCCCGTTGATGACGACTGTTGGGATGAATGGTCTGATTGTACGTTCACTCAAAGGCTTCGTACATGGACGGAACCCTTTCAAAGGGAGAAACCAATTAAAATAAGTATGGCCATCATTAATTTATTGACCTCAACTCTTAACTTGACCTCGCGTAAATTTAGACGGTCTAATTCAAAAAAATTGCTTTCTTTATCAGTGGAATATGATGACAAAATTGAGCCTTTTCAAGGAAAACAGTTTTTAGTGGGAAAAACAACATTTAAATTCATAACTAGCGATCGAGTCGAGAGGCTGAAGAATTTTTTAGAAATTTATGCCACGCCCTTTCAACCCACCACATGGCTCGCTCTCTTCATCTCCGCCATGTTGACTGCCCTTCTTCTCACCGCACTGAAATTTTCAGTTGGGAAAGAGACACCGCGATGGGGGAGCCTTTGTGAGAGTTTGTCTCTCAGTTTGTTTTGGGTGTTTGAAATTTTGGTGGATCAGGGGGAGGAGGTCAAAGAGAAGTGGACCAAACGCAAAATTGGGAGGGGGTGGAAATGGCTCCTGGGGGTTTGGCTCCTCATGGCCATCATTTTGATGAATGGCTACATTGGCGTCATCAAATCAGAGTAGTCTCCCCTACCCCTTCCAGACCCCTTGGAAAAATTGCAAAGAATTTGTGGAGGATGGCTCATTTGAGATTTATATGCCAACCCAAGATGGCCACTGCTGGAGAGACATGAAAAAAACTTTGTCCCAAGGACATACACAACAGTTTAAGTTTCTCAACATGAAAGTGCGTTCTGACGGTCGGTTTTATTTTGAATCCTTGTTAGTGACTTCCAGTTCTTTTGAAACTTTGCATGATGATTGCTGGAGATTTTGTCCAGTTGGAGAGCCTGTGAAATTTGAAGAGTCTGGATGCCAGAACATTCAATCCTGTAAAGAATTTGTTAGAATGGTCCAAATTCTCAGTAATTCATGGCGGACATGTCTCTCTCAATTACCCCAACTAATTCGGAATGACCTCAGTCAACCCAAAAGGGTCCTCATAACTCCAGTCAAAGATTTCGAATTTTATTGGCATCTCATCAAAAAGGAAATGAAAGTGAATTCCTCTCTCTCATTTTTCCACAGCAGAAAGATTCTCCAGGATGATTCTTTCATCAAATACCAATATTACTTAATTACAAATGATCTGAATCCACATCATCCAAATTTGATGGTCAAAAGAATGGAGATTTTGATGAGCTCGGGAATTTATTGGTTTTGGGAGAAATGGGATCAAATCCGATTTCCGGAGGGATGGAAAAAGGGGCTGGGCAAAGTTTTGGGAGTAGAGGATGAGGGCGTGGAAGAGTTCAAAACTTTGTCCTTCAAGGATTCCGACATTCATTTAGTTTTTCTTGTTTGGATTCTCTGTTTGGGGGTCCCCGTGACCCATTTTATTGTATTTTATCTCATCTCCCCTCACGTCGGATGGGTTCATTCATGGGTCATTTGGTTCATCAAATTTTTAGTTAAAAATATTTAACGGTATATAAGTAATAACGCCATAAAACGGGAAAGATATAGTCACTCAATGTAAAGAGCTAACTAAAATCGCGAAAAGTTGACCGAGTGGCGGCGAACGCTGACATTATTTTTCAAAAATCTTTTAATAAAATTAGTTTACAAAAATAATAAAATGAAAATCAATTTGGTTTAATAATTTAAGTTAATTAATATTAATTAAAAATTAATGAAAAAACTTTCTATTTTGTATACAAATGATTTCAATTATTTTATTTTTTAATAAAAGACTAATTTTAAAAATAATTAAATATCTCAATAATTTTATCATAAACCATAACCCTTGCATGCTTTCCATAAGTAAAATCCAGGTGAGTCCACTCGGGGTCACTGACCTCAATAACTTTCCTTACATTGCCAAGTTCCTTGACGGTTCTTCGAACATCCTGCACATCATAAATTCACAATACACACAAATTTAATTTTAATTAAAATTAATCTAGGTCAAAGTTACCTCTGGCACAATTAAAATGTCGTTAAGCCCATACATCAGGTAGACAGGGACATTTATTTTAGTTAAATTGTATAATGGCGGCAAAATGGATTTATATTTTTTCAAATTTCCCTCTGGTCCATAATCAAATTGTTGAAATCGCTGGTGTTGTTGGTGGAGCATTTGAGAATAATGAAGAAAAGTTTTGAGGGAGGAGTCCGAGGGCGTGTGGCCAGTAATGATGGTGATCATTTTCTAAATTTAATTGTCAATTTAATTTTTGCACGAATAAAATTGGCAATATAGTAAAATACTCGAGTAATTTCTTGTCCATGTTGTCCATTAAATAAACTGAAGACAGACGAGCAAAACCAAAATCCACCTGGACCGGAACAAATAAATGGCCCCCATCTACTAAATCTTGCGATCAAAGTAGGAAGGAGAGGCCCATGTGAAATTTTACTCTACAAATTTAAATATTTAATATTCATTTAATTTAAAAATTAATTATAATTTACGTTAATTCCATTGGTTGTAGCCGTTAGACGAAATCCGGGTGAGGTCATGTGATTTAAGTAGACTGCGGGCGAAAGAGAGACAATTTTTTTGACTAGAGGCTGCAATTCTGAATGTGAGGTCAGGGCTATGAAAATAATTGCTGACCCCATAGAATGACCCATGTAGTTCAACTGAGCCGAATTTGTGACCCGTAAAATATATTTTATTATTGCTGGCATGTCATATGTCCCCATCTCGTGGACGCTGTTGGAACCAAAATAATTTAATTTGACTCACAAATACAAAAATAAAAAAAGTGTCACCTAAAGTCCCAAAAGGGGCGGTCTTTGGGGTCAAGAGTAACATGCGCCACGGAATAATTATTCCCGCGACTATTGCCAAGCCACACATCGTGGCCGTCGTCAGCCAATAGGAAAGCTGGAAATATTTGGAGATTTTGGTGCGGCTTCAACTTTTGGTTTTGCCAATTTAAATTTTGTTTACGTAAAGCGTCTCCTGGTGGGAGAAAGAGCCAATCACTGGAGGAGCAGAGGAAACCATGATGAATTATAACTGGTCCTTTCAAGCCCCGCCCTCTTTTGTTGGTGAATTTTCCGTGGGGAATTCGAAATAAAGTGGATAAATAACCGTCAGCTGATTCTACTTGATGCGTCTCTACAGGGTAACCTCGATGAGTGATGAGTTGAGACTAATTAAAAATAATTGACATGAAATTTAACTAATTTGAGATTAATTCTGGTTTACAGACTTACAGTGGACATGAAAGCTTCAGATGGTGGTGGCGTGTAGAACCAATTGAGAAAATTCCGGATAAATGGAATTGCCATTGAGAATGAAAAACATTGAAAAATGATAAAAAGGGAGAAAATCAATTCAAAATTCATGACGTCAATTTGAAAACTCACAATTAAATTAAATTAGCAATTAATTGTTCTACACAGGACCTATTATAGTAGTTAATTAGTTGTGTCAAAAAAGAGGTTAATTAATTGGATGGGAGAAAATATTAAGGTGATAATTACACAATGAAAACAGCACAATGGTGTTATTGCAGCTAACCCAATTAGTTAATTTTCATGAAATTGGATAATTATTTATAGGAATACTACAGTTAATGTTAACTCCATTGAGTAAATTATAGTTCAAACGTAAATTATTGAGACAATGAAAAACGACGAATGAATTTTATATTTCTAATTAAAATACTTAATTCAATTTTGGTCAATTTTAACCCCACTGACTGAAAATTAAAGAGGGAGCTTCTCTACATAAATTTACAGGAAACGGATTTGGGTTTACCTTTCATTATTTATTTTGCTGTGACCAAAATTATTGTTTGTGATTAGGCTTAACCATTTTTTGATTTTGTTTTATTTTGAGCGGGATAATTTGCTGTGACTTCCTATTTTTGTGGCCAAAATTGGCAGCCTTTTAACTTTATTTTGCGCAACTTCAATGCCGTTCACGATAAAAATCAAGTTTTTAAAATCTTCCTTTATTTAGGAAAAAAAATGTCCCAATGTTCTCAGTTGAGCAAAATTATAGACATAATTTATTTAGCTGCAGCGTGAAAACAATATTTAAATTCCCTTCTTCATGTAATTGTTCATTGACCATTTTAATCGTTTCATGTACATTTAATATCCAGGTACAATTTTAAATGAGATTTTAAACTAAAATATTAAAATTAATTATTTTTGACCCCACTTCTCAGCAATCTTCATCTTGAGTCTCAAGCCATGTTCATGTCCATAGGCACAGGAAAGAGAATTGTTGAAGGCTATTCAAAATTGTAGTTTCATTTTTTACTGACATTTAAAACTTCCACAATTAATTATAATTTACCTTGTCACCACAAATGGACTGAAGCGTTTGAAGATAGCGTAATTGTAAAGCCACTGGGGATTGGCTGATGACGTCAGAGGCTTCTTTCAACGCTCTCGAAGCTCTTTGTTCTCCTTCTGCTGCAATTACCTTGGCTCTCGCTTCCCTTTATTTTTTTAAATAATTTACCGCCATTTATTATCAATTAACTTCAGTTTCAATATTTTAAACAATTTAGTCGCCATTTGTTACCTGATAGCCTCCGCTTCTGCGGCCATGACTCTCTGAAGGTCAGTTGGGAGTCGAACGTCCTTGATTTCAACGCGCTCGACTCGAATGCCCCACGATATTTCAGTGGCGCCATTCAATGAATTTTGTATGGCATTTGAAATGCCCGTTCGGTCACTCAGAATTTCATGTAACTGTTTCGTCCCCAAAATATTTCTCAGGGTGGTCTGGGCCAAAAGGCGGGTTGATTGATGGGCATTCTCCACATTTGAAATTGAGGCTATCGCATCACTCACTCGATTGTACACTACGGCGTCCACACTGACCTGATTCCCATAAAAAAATTTGAATTTAGGGCTCAATTTTTTGTCAATACAACTAAAATTCCCCCCTTTGAAGTGTCACAAAAAAACTCTTGAAAAAGGAATAAGAAATTGAGTTTTTATTGATTTATTTGCAAAATGGCAATTTGCAATTTGTCATCATTGCCAAACCTGTCACAAGAAACTTGAAGTGGATTTTTATGTAAATTCATTATGAAAAAAGTTTATTTATGGGAATTTCCAAAAAAAAATTTTGCATGACCTGAATTTTAATTATCCACACGTGCCATGATTAACATTAATATTTAAATTAAATAATTTAAATTAAAGACTCACAGTGACGCTATCCTTAGTCAATATTTCTTGAGGTGGTACATCAAAGCAAAATGACCTGAGGTCAACCTTGACAAAATTTTCGATACAAGGCAAAACAAAGAAAATCCCTCTCGACCCGCCTGACTGAAGTCGTCCCAGTCTAAACAGAATTAATTAAATAAATTAAAATGGGCAATTAAAATTAGAATTTGGAGTCCTCACCGAAAAATGATGGCGCGCTCGTACTCTTGGACGACTTTGAAGCAGATGAAGAGAGAAAATGGGAAGGTCATGGCGACAATGACCCAGGAGAGGAGGGTCATGACAAACCCGACCAGTCCACTGTCATTACTCGCCTCCAATTCTTCATTCATGGACACGTACGTCAGTTCCATTTTTGTGCCACCTTCCCTGCCCGACAAAATTCTGATCAATGAACGTCTCCCATGGCTGGGAAAAGTGTCAGCAGGAGGGGGGGGGGGGGCTTGTTGTATGAAAAATGTTTGTTTTTCATTTATTTTTATTGAGTTTTTTTTATATTTTTCTATGCACACAACTCGAACTTGAATGGAGGGGACAAATACGATAAATTTTTTAATAATTTAATTGCATTCAAGTCTCCATTCAATTCTATTGGGTCGATTCTTGATTCGTCCCTCTTGAATTTATTTGGGCGCCAATTATGTGCAATTTGAGAGTGTAAAGTGACTTTTTGTATGTGGCGAAAATAATTAAAATTGTTTATTTGTGCAATTTTGAATAATTAAAAACCGAATTAGTGACTTTTATTGTAATTTGAACAAAAATAAATTTGTCATTTATTGTGAGGGGGAGGGATTGCCCCAACAAACTTTTTGTTGAGCTTGATCTACACATTGTTGACCTTTTTGACAGCAAGTTCCATCATGACCACATTGAGTTGAGGGTGGGGGACAGCCCTGTGGAATTAAACATTAATTAATTTTAATAAATCTAAAAAAATAATTAAAATTAACGTACTGCTCTCTTTGTAGTCGTTTTTTTTCGAGGTTTTTTTGTGGTGGTCGGGTCCTCAATAGCCTGGGCTTCTACTTGGGCCAATAAAAGACCCACCACCACAAAGACGGACAGCACGATCAAAATTTTTTTCTCCATTTTTTAAAAATAATTTTAACAATTATTGTAATTAATTTTTTGCACAAAGTAAAGGACAATGTGACAGTGAGGCAGGTTTAAAAATATGCAAATGTTTTTATAGAAAAAGATTTACAGTAATAATTCTTACATTTAAATTTTAAATGAGTGACAGGTAAAACAAATAAAACTCTTTGTGATTATTTTGTTTGATAAATGGAAACCGTTGAAGTCAAGTTGAATTCGCGGAATTAAATAATGAATTAATTTGTTAACTAAATAAAAACGCCATTGACAATTTCATTGTAATTTTGTGAAATGAATAAATTAAAGTATGTTTTTTTTTGCAAAATTGTATAAAATAATTTAATGGTTGACATGATCAGTTGCAGGCATTTACTAATTTTGCAGTTTTTTCCTTGAGTAGTTCTTGCACATTCAAATGGAGGTGAATTTAGGAAATTGGCTTCATCATTTCTCTGACAAGACATTTTGAATGAAAGTTTCAGATGAATTGAACAATTAATTTCAGTAAAATTAAACATAATGGATGATGGATGATACAATGACGAGAAGGAGATTTTATTGTTGTGGACAATAAAAAATTAAATTGAAAGAAAAGAAGGTTGACGGAATTATATTTTTATTATTCTTGTCAAAAAAATTGTACTTTAATTCGGATAATAAATTGTCTAAATAAAGGTGATAATAATAATTCTTTTACTACTAATCACACAAAAAAATTAAATGTAGTTGGAAATAAACAAATTAATCTCAAAGTAACCCTAAATTGAGAGTTTGCATTGATTTTGTTGCTAAAATTATTTGAAAATTGGCAAGACAAGAGCATATTCATTTTATTGTACAATAAGTAAAATTAGTTGAAAACGACGTAAGATAAAATATATTTTAACTATTTTTAACTTATCACAATCAATTTATTTGATAGCAAATCATTCTGAACAAAAATCAGACCCAGTACCTTCTTTTGTGCAACTGTTGTAGCCTGTGTAGCACAATGGGAAGAATTGGGCAAAACGGCGTGGAAGTGTGACGGGAATTTTTTGTTTTATTAATAATTTTATTCAGTCTCTTTTTCCACTCAATTAGTGCTTTACCAATAAGGATAATTTTCTTGTCAAATTAAATTATATTCTTTCATTCAATTTTAAATTATGGGTCAGAAATGTTGGCGTCTAGTTAAAATAAAAATAAATTCTTCACTAAAATCACTAAAACTTGGACGCCGTTCTATTTAACTGACGACATTTTGATAATTTACCCCTCCGAGGTCTGTTATTGTCCTTTTGTTTCTCACCAAAAATTGTTGAACTAATGCAGTCAAGCATCATGATGGCTTCAACAAATTCTAATGACTCTGTTCATTAATTGGTTTATTGTTGTTTTTTATGAACAACATGTAATTACAAATAACAAATTAACTATTACTTTTCATAAAAGGCCACTCAAAATAAATCCGAGTCATTCGTGTCTTGTCCAAATTAGACGCCGCTCGAGAAATTTAAATTCATTGGGCACGAGACAATTGAAAAGTACAAAAACTTTGAAAAATATTAGAAGATGATACCGTAAAGCTTGAAAATATGGCCAAAATTGTGTCAATGAAGGACCAGAAAAAAATATTTTTAAAAAGACCCAGTGCAAATAGTTCAATCAATGTGTAGACAATTTGGTGGTAATAGTGCAGAACTGCAGATTTTAATTTTATGCGTGTGGCAAAAATAATGTAAAATTAATTTTGATTATTAAATAAAAATATTCAAGTTTTTGATTAGAATTTAGAACATGTTTATTTATTTGTATAATTTTTAATTGGGGGTTTGAATGACAATTTGAATGAAATGGATTGGTCGTTTATTGTTCCCTGTTATAATTATTACCCCAACAAATTTTTTGTTGACCTTGATCAATACATTGTTGACCTTTTTGACAGCATGTTCCATCATGACCACATTGAGTTGTGGGTGGAGGACAGCCCTATTAAAATTAATGTAATTTTAAAATTTCAATTTTATTTAAATGACTTTAAAAAAAATTAGATTAACTTACAGCAGCTGCGGTTGTAGTCCTTCTGCGTGGTTTTTTTGTAGTAGCGGCGGTACTTTCGTCCATGCCCGCTTCTACGTTGGCCACCAAAAGACCCACCACGACAACGATGGACAGAACGATCAAAATTTTCTTCTCCATTTTGTTTGTTAATTGAAATATATTTTGGAACAAAATAAATGAGAATGAGAGAATGAGAAAAATTTGAAGAGTGTCAAAGTTTTTATATGAAAATAATTTAAATATTGATTTTGACATGTAAATTAATGTCAGGTAGAACAATTAAAGTCTTTGCTAAGTCTTTGTTCATTTTAACTGGAATCTATTGACGTCAAAATGATTTAAGGAATTAATTTGGAAAATTCACCAATGACAATTGACATAGTCATTGAAGATTGTGACGAGTACAATTAATCGATTGAAATCCATCAAAATTATATTTGAACAGGTTTTAGAAATATTTTAATCGATCATTAATTTAATTAATTTCATCCATGTCAACTTGAAGTTCAATAGCGATTCAATAAACTTTAGACAAACAAATTCGAAGAAAAAAAAATGAAAGTAGTTTTAATGGTGACAATTTCTAATTGACTAAGGTTAGTTAAAATTGTTGAAATTATATTTGGTCACTGAACTAACAAGAAAAAAAATTGAATGATTCAATGAAAGTCATTAGAGCTTCCCGTCATTGGAATGGCGGGAAGCTGCCATTAAAATTGTAATAAATGAACGACTTGAATTGCACGACAGTCCACAATTTGAAAAAATGGTTCATGCCTTTGTACAGGGTTAGGACTCCAGTAGGAATAAATTAATTAATGATTCAATTGAAATCTACCTAAATGAGTTTGTAGACATGTGTTATGAGTTACGCCAAGGTATTTCAATTAAATTGCCATTTAAGACAATCCATGGGATGGAGCCAAATTCAACAATCATGTGTAAGGATACTAATTTACCAATTGTTTTTATGCACTAATTTGAGGATTTTTTTTCATTTTGTTGCGATAAACTAATTAAATAACATGTGACTGAGTTAATTTGATTTCATTCAAATATGTAATAAAATTGCGTCGATTATAATTAGTTAATTAGAGTAGTGAAACATTTTTTTCGAAAATCCAACAGTCTTGGACCAAGACAATTGAAAGTGTTTAAATTGATAAACTTAAACGCCACTCCATAATTTATTCCCGTTTTTAAACATCTCACTCATATAGTTCTCAGTAGTTGTTGCTCGTCTGCAAGAGTCTGCATGAAATCATAAAACGACTAATGGCGATCTCGATTCGGGGACAGATTATTTTTGATTCACAAAATTCGGCCCCTTTGTTTATTTGACATTTGACAACCTCCTTGGAAATTCCAAGACGGAATTAAAGTAATTCATTTGATAAACTTAAACGCCGTTCAATAATGAATTCTTTCTGAGACGCAGTTTGGAGAATCAAGAGGCATTTTTTTGTGGGTTTGTTTTTATGTGCCAGAGAAATATTCTTTGTATTTTTATCTTTAATCTTTTCTTTTCATTCACCATAAAATTCCCTTCCACAATTTATCTGCTTCAGTTAATTTACTTCCATTCAAATCTCCATTCAATTCGAGTCTATGAATTTATGCAATCTACCCGTGATGATGCAGGATGATTTTTTGTGTGAGTGGCGTGGAATTTTGACAAAATAATTTGGCATTTTAAATTATTTTTGGTGAAATAAAGTTTTGAATAAAAAAAATTCAATTTCTTGTGGTTTTATTACAATTTGGATTAAATAACTTTATTTAAATTTATAATTATTAAATTGCTCAATTAGGCATAGCCAACCCAACAGCTTTTTTTGCCACCTTGATCAATGCAATGTTGACCTTTTTGACAGCAAGTTCCATCGTCACCACATGGCGTTGTGTTTGCGGGACAAGCCTTTTGCAATTAATGAATCAAACAATAAGTAAAATGGTTTTAATAATTAAAGTAAATTAAAAAATAATTTAAATTTACATACAGGTTTTTTCGTAGTTTTAGTTCGAATTGGTTTCTTTGTCGTGGTCGTGTCTTCAATTGTTCCCGCTTCTACTTGGGCCAGTAAAAGACCCACCACGACGAAAGTAGACAAAACGATCAAAATCTTATTCATTTTTTATTTAGCTAATTGTAATTATTTTTTTCCCAAACTAAATTTAAATGAGTTAATGTACCAATTTTGAAAAGTGCCCATGCTTTTATATCAAAATGATTTTAATAAATGTAAATTAATGACTCATATCGAACAATTAAAACATTTGTTGATTCCTTGTTCCTTTTAGTTAAAATTTGACGTCGAAATTAATTCAAAGAATTAAAGCTAAATTAATATTGTTAAATTAACCAAAATTACAAAGTCATTGACAATTTAAAATGTCGCTTAATTTTATTAGCCATTGTTTAGCTATTGTAAAGATGAATAAATCTGTCAAATTAACATGCTTGTCAATTTATCAACTTGAGGTTGAAGCTTTGAAAACTTTTAAAAATTGAAATGACTAATGAATAATTATTTTTGTAGAATCACTAATCATTTTAATTATGAGAAGTTTTCCATCATTTTTTACTCATAGACATGTGCAGATTAATTAATTATTGGCGTTGGGTCACTTGACCTCAAATCACGTGACACAATGAGCGTACAAAATGAAACTGATGGAATACATGGGAAATGTGTAAATTAATTTTAATTCTTTCAGTTACCATACAAATTAAAAAACTCAACAAAAGTTTGAAACGACTCAACTGTGCCAAACTGTGTTTTTTATACATACCTCAAGTTCATAGGGTCATCCGGTCAGCGTATTTCCATACCCCAACCGGGTTCCATATCAAAATCCCGAAAATCATAATCCCAAGCATCAAAAGCCCGAACGTCAAAATCCCTAGAGATTAAAATCCCGACATCTCAAAGTCCCGAAACTGAAAAGCCCGAAATTTAAAATCCCGAGCAATCAGAAAAACGGCCGAATGGCAAAAACGCTAATGAAACTTTACGCTTAAACGGGAGAAGAGAGTAAAAATACAAAATTTATTTTAAATTGAGATTTCTGCCCTTATTTATGCTACCCGCGGAATTAAG
>JAQIVZ010003306.1:0-14758 GCA_034700945.1 Arrhopalites spinosus
CGCGGCATGAAATTCTATTGGTGGAGGAGGAGCTTAGAATTATTTAATTTCCGAGTTTCGTTTTGCTCAATCTATCTGATATTGGACAAGATCCTTTGATTTTGGATAACCCGTGACCTCGATGTCAAAGTGGTTAAATATTTTGAATGAAAATAAATATGTGATGTTTATTTAGGAAATAATTTTTAATTGTTGATTACCAGGACCAGACTTGCTACCAAAAGGAGTGTCACGTGGAACTTGACCATTGTAATTTTTGTCAGTAAATTTTGAAGTCAATAATTAATTTGCATGTCTTGGAAGGAATGATATTTACTTTGACTGTTGTGTGTTGAGACACGATAGATAGTTTAGTAAATTAAATATTTATTTTGAACAACCATCAACAGCATTCACTCCAATTTATCAACAATGATTAAATACAAATTGTAATTTACAATTATCTAATTTAATTCTCAACTAATCTCAACTCTCTGTTGGCAAAGCCGTGATGGAATTATGATGACAGATGAGAATGTGACCCCGATGACACGAGGTCAGGAGAAAGTTTCTCCTCTTTATTTAATATTGAATTTTCAGGTCACCTTGACCTCATTCTGGCTCTCAACGTTTATCCATTGATGAAATGCATGAAAAATTTTCGTCGAAAATGGAAAATAAAAACATTCTTAAAAATTATTTTATTAGTTTTTCATTTATCCGTTTTTTCTTAATTTCTGAAAGAAAAAAAAGATTTTCAAAAAATAATATGAGTTTATTGTCATTTTTTAAAAATAATCTCTTTGACTTTAGTTTGCTATTTTAATTTTTAAAATTTCACAAAAATAAATTTAGTTCCCTTCAAAGAACAAAATATTTTTGATTGGCGAGATTCTTGAAAAAAAGACAAAAGAGAGCGAATTCCAGTTCAAATTCCCATGCGGTTTTCCGAATTTTCCATAAAAATTGTTTTTTTTTTCGTATCAAAAAGTTAGTTTAATTTGAATGTAACTAAAGTTTCTCATCGTCCTTTATATAAGGTCAACTCTGGTCATCAAATTGGGTAAGTATTGTCAACGGATTTTTGTGAAAATTTCTCCTTGTTGTTGCATCATTTTTAAAATCCTTCTGTACTTTTGAAAAGTACAATTGTAAAAAATTGTTCTTTAAACAACATTGTGAGTCTAATGGTAGTATTTTTAATTGACTTTAAACAGGTGTATGATTCTGCCAATTAAATTAAAAGAATGAGAGAATTAAAAGAAAAAACTCCTACCCATCATCTCACTTTCATCTTACTCTTGTGGATGTTACTCCCAACAAGAGTTGTCACAGATGATTTATCCAGCAAACAACATTTCCAAATAACCCCTGCATCTGACACGGTCAATGAAGATGAACAACATATCCTGGGTTGTATTGTGAACAATATGGAATGTGATGTGGACACTGTCAAAGGTAATTATTGCGTGCAATGGCTGCGAGACGGTTTTGGATTGGGAAATCTTTCATATTATGACCGATACAAGATGACGGGGAATCAGAAAGAAGGTACATTTAGTAATTTAAAAAAAATATATATTTAATTTAATTAAATTTAATATTATAAACTTGTTACTAAATTATCATCATTCTTGTAAATTGCAGGAGACTTCTCTTTTGTCATTAACCCTGTGAAACCAGAAGACAATGGAATTTTTGAGTGTCAGATCATGTCATATGAAAATACTGTTGGAGTAAAGTCAAAACCAGCTGAATTGACCGTTTTGAGTCCACCTCAAAATATAAGTATTAGTATGCTTGGTCGTAGACCAGGTGGATATTACCATGAGCTTGATATTGCTACTATCAATTGTACAGCCATTGGTGGAAATCCAAAAGTGACCTTGACCTGGTTCGATGGTTCAGGACAGGAATTGACAGACAATGTTACTACCACGACGGAGTTGCATGAACGTCAAGGGAGAATAATCAAGACAATTTCAATCCTCCGGTTCATAGTCCAGCCACATCATCACAACAAGTATGTGACCTGTCTAGTAGAAAATGAACGGGGGACTAAATTTACTCAAGTTCTAGTACAGACTCAATATGCACCATTAGTAGAACTACAAGTTGCAAAAATTCCCATTTGTGAGTATGACAACGTAAAGTTGACATGTGATGCTTATGCCAATCCTCCTGTGACAACATATCGATGGTATCAAGACAATGAACTGATTTTTGAAGGTCTTAATCAAACAACATGGACTTTTTACAATGTAACACGGAGTAGTGAGACATGGGTCAAATGTCAGGCCGAAAATGATTTGGGAAGCAGTACACACACAAAATATCTTACAGTTACTTGTTGTAAGTCTTTTTAAAATTATTATACTACTATTTTTCACATGAAATTATACTGACTGTACTCATCAAGTTTTGTATACTTGTATGATTAATTTTAATTGATTGTAATTTTAAATTTTACATGTTATTATTTTTAGATGCACCTTCTTTTGTCAAACCTCCCCAGACTGCTGTTGTTGATAAATTTGGAGATAATGTAACTCTCTCTTGTGATCTGACCGGAAGTCCAACTCCTGTCATTTCTTGGTTTCATGGGTCAACTAAATTAAATGTTTGTTTTTTTTACTTGATTTTTAATTGTACAATTTTTAGTTTGTTCATTATATTGGTCAATTGTATATGATGGTGATTTTTGTTGTTGTTGTTCTTGTTGTTGTCGTTGATATTAGTTTTCCGGTCCAAATTTGACTGTGATTGTGTCACCCAGAACTCTGGGACGATATAAATGTGAAGCTGTTGTTCTCCACTATCCTCCTATTTCGGCGGTGGCCTACGTTCATGTCAAGGGTCCTCCTCGCATCCTAAGTTACCCATTTCAAAGTGGTACTGAAGGAGATCAAGTTCGTCTCGAGTGTAAAGTCTACTCTGTTCCAGAACCGGATATTGCTTGGTACCATCGTGGAGTTGAGTTGGATATGGGTAAGTATTATTAAAATTAATGTAATATGATGTGTTCAATATTAAATATTGATCATTATAATTAACTTAATTATTATTTATTTCTTCAATTACTAGACAACTCTTCTTATGAAATCATACAAGAGAAACCCAAAGACGATGGGACAGTCATGAGTATTCTTGTCATTAATGCAACTGTGACAGAAGATTTTGGCTCCTATAATTGCTCTGTCTCAAATGGCTACGGATTTGCTCTGCGAGAAATTTATCTTCAAGAGAATTGTAATTTTTTTTGGTATTGTACACAAAACCATTTCGAAAAAAGTTTTATTTGTTAATAATCATATGACTTAAATTTTGACACTTTAGTTCGAATCAACAAATTTTACATCATCATTCCTGTGGCCATTGTCGCAGTGCTCAGTATCATGATCACTGTCATTGCCTGTCGTAGAAACAAAAGAGAGGAAGAGAGGGTCAGGAAACAAGAAGAAGAGGAACGAATCAACAGCCTCTACTAACCTGTCAGTTCAAGTACCATTATATTATTCTGACCTATGACCTCAACGTCTAATTTTGTTACCACCACTAACGAGTTTCGCTCAAAAGTTATATACAAACAGAAAGAGATTTATACTACGTTAATTAGTTCTAGTTACAATATTTAATATTATATGCCAGTACTTGCGACTAGTCGTAATTCAACGTCACAACTGTGAAAATTGTCCAATCAATTTGATGACAACAATTTTTCTTCCTGTTTTTTCTGCTTTATTTAATAATTTAATTATAATTATTATAATTTGATTTTTTGAACTGTTTTTATACTAAATATATTTTTTTTTGTTGAAACTACCTAATAGTAATATCTACTTTAGAAAGTTTCCAGTATAATTACTAATAGTTAACTTTGTCGAGTTAAAATAAGACACGTGAATCCTCTTTAGAGTGTAGTAGTAGAGTAGTGCATAGTAGGAGGGGAAAATATTTACGTTGACGATTTAACTCTTTATTTTTTGAAAAATCAAGTCTCTGGACTTTAGTATCTAGAGATATTATTTTTTTGTTGTTGTTCTTGTGTAACATGTTGTGCTTTTGTACATGTCATTCCCAATGAATAAACGTGTTATTATTTATTATTATAATTTATGAACTATTTATCATTATATTTTTTGTAGTGTAAAAAGGAGTTAAAAAGGAAAAACAAAATAATTTTATTTATTCTCATGCTTCAAAAGGAATTTTTTATTCAAAGTATAAGGGCAAAATGAAGGACAATAGAGCAAGATATTATTATTTATTGGTTGGTTAACCAATAATTATTATTGTTAGAGCTTAATTAATTTTTGTGGGTCCCAATTTATGGTCACCATCAAGACGGTGATAAGAGAGTGTGTGACGATGAGAATGATGAAAAATTACAAAATCTTCGAGTCATTGACCGCTTCAGGCTTCATGTCTCACAAATAATAAAAGAATACAATTATTGGTATTTTCGTTTTAAAAATATAAACTGAAAAATTAAAATTTTATCTTTGAGCTAATGAAGAAGTCATGTCCATCTCAAAAACTGCCTCACCCAACACTGAAAAATTAAAAATTATCTTCATGTATATTTACGCCTGCAACAAAATACTATGACGTCATGTCTTTGTCGGCTATGAAAATATCGATTGAAATTTTAAATCTTTTTAAAAATAATAATTATTAATATCCTAGTTTTGCCATTCCAATCCAACAATGTCCATTGTAAACCGTCGTCCAATTAATTTGACAAAATTAGTAATTAAACTAGACTCGGGTCAAACATGGCGTTTAGATCGTATTCTCATTGTGATGATGATGATGCCATAGGAGACAGTTTTTGGTCACCCCTGTACTACTCTCGTGAGTGGGTCATTTTGACAGTGAGTGTCATTGGTTGTGTGACAAACTTGATTAATATTTGTGTTTTAAACCGAATTCGTACACCGACTAATCTCATTTTGACAGCCCTTGCTCTAACTGATTTTCTAACTGTGTCGAGAGTATTAGTAGAAGAAATTTTACATTTCTACAGGGTCAAACATGTTCTGAATCGAAAACCCCATACAATTGCATTGGAGAGATGGATTCAAGAAATTTTGTTTGTGGTTAGTTATAATTAATTAAATTAATTGTAATTGTAAATAATGTTCAAAAAAATATTTAAATTCTAGTTATTCCACACTTGGTCAATTTATTTAACTCTGATCGTCTCTCTTTGGAGATTTATTGGCATTGTCAATCCACTTAAAAGTAAGAGTCGATGTACTTGGAGAAATGCAAGATTGGGAATAATTGTGGCCATAACATTTGCAACATTATTAATTCCTTTTGTTAAGGGGATTGGGATTAAAATTAAAAGAATTTCGATGGAGAATATTGAAGAACATAATTTAACTATGGAGGAATATCCCGTCTATTATGATACAGTTTATAAATTGGAACAGAGTAGAATTGGTCGTAGAATTGCATTGTGGACTTATGGGTAATGATAATTAATTAATAGTTAAAAATGTATGAATAATTAATAAATGTGCATTTAGAATCCTTGTTAAAATTGGACCTTGTTTCATCATGACAATTTTTACTATTGGATTGATCCTCTCTTTAAAAAAAGGGATGAAGAATCGTCAAGAATTACAACGATCGGGAAAAATGTGTGATAAAATTCGATCCCCTTCTTCAGATGGAAATAATTTTAGTAGATTGGAGGAACAAGAGAATAATGAAGACAGTAAAGAGGAATCTTTACAGAGAATTACAAAAATGTTAATTATTATTTTAATTTTATTTCTCCTCACTGAATTCCCTTTTGGGATTTTTATAATTGTTATGAATTTCCTAGATTTTCGATACAGTTGTCATTTAGGAATCCTCGTTTTTTTTAATGTGAGTGAGTACGTGAGTAGTGCAGCCAATTTTTTTATTTATTTGATTATGAGTCAAAAATATCGAAAAGAATTTTTTGTCATGTTTAATCATCTTTTTAAATGGATTTTAAAGAAATTTGAACAATTGACGAGAGTCTTTAAATTTAAATTCTTTTGAGAACACAAAAAATGTCAATTTTTAATTTTGTGAAAAAAATTTTTCATCTTGGCCATAGTAAGATGCTAAAATTATGTCACTCTTCTTGTTAATGTTATACTAAAGGAACTAAAAAAACTAGAAAAATAAATAGGAAAATGATATTAAATTAAATACTAAACACTTCTAATATGTACACATGGCACAAAATAATTGTCTGTCCTACTAATGAGACAATGTCACATTTAAATGTTCAAAAATTTAATGCTGGATCATGGATAGTACTTAAATGAGTTGTAAGCTGAAATAAATCTGTGAAGGAGTCACTGTAATGATACGTGCATGTGGAAAATGGACATGTTTTGTAATTTTGAAGATTAACATGTTCAGAGAGAACATGCTGACAGAAGGATTGTCCACTTTTGAATGATTTTTGTTCATCTTTTGAACATAAACTACAAGTGTAGACTAAACTACACTTGTACTTGTTTGTTGTTGCTTTGGGTGAACGTTTCTTTTTTGTATTTTTGTTGTAATTTTGTTGTTGTTTGTGGGGACTTTTTCTTGTACTTTTACCGCCTCCGCTTGACTTAATTTGTTGGTCAATTTGCATTGGGATTTGTTGAACTTTGTTTATTATTCCATCTATATCAAAAAGAGTAGAAATTAATAATTAAAATAAAGTTTATTTAGATTTTAAAATAATTAATTTTACTTACTTGTACTACTACTTGGTGTGGTTGTGCCCAGAATAATTTTAGCATTATCAACCGTGTCACTCATTTCATCCAGGAGCTTGTCATCATCTTGAAGATGGGGCAGGTCAGATAAAATTGTCATACTGTTGTGGGGAGTTGGACACAACAATTGTTCATGTGGCTCTTTTTCACTTTGAACCACATTGGCACTAAGAAGATTGACAGGGTCATTTTTGGAATCCATACAAAGATTTTTATATCGACTACCACAAACAGCCACAATCTCTTCTTTTGACAATCGACACAATTTTACCCATGGTCCAGGCTTGACCCAACTTGTTTGTGGAGTTGATGTTGTTGTTGTTGGGACAGTCAATTTTGTTTCTTTTTGGATGACGTCACTTTCTGGACTTTTACTTGCACTGGAACTGGAATGAGGACTATTGAGAGGATTTAATTGTTTGCATGGCATCTCTGTAATTGACTCTTTGACTGTCATATTTTCATCTTGAGGAGGAGGGTCAAGTGTAATTGGCTTATTATTTTGTTCGACGGTCATGTTTTCATCTTTAGGAGGAGGATCCGGTGTAATTGGCTTACAGTTATTTTCTTCGACGGTCATGTTTTGCTCTTGAGGAGGAGGGTCAGGTGCAATTGGATCACAATTATTTTCAACAAGAGACTCACCTCCGACATCCATGGTCATTTCGAGCCAAGTGACTTGAAGTTGCTTCAGAATTTTGTCCATTTTTGAGATGGATGCTTCCAGTACTGAATCACATTGACGGAGTAAATTAAATTCATTATAATATTGATACAAGTTAGTTAAAACATTAGCACAGCGAATACACAAAGCAAAATTGTCGTCGTCATTGTCTTTTTTCCTCTCGTCATCATCATTCAAAAGGAGGGGGAGGTCAGTGAAGTAATTTAAATTGTACAATGATGACAATACAGATTTAACTTTGATTGATGATGATGATGATTTTTTGTGTCCATTTCGTCCCTTGCCATGATGCTCCACTGGGATTTCACGGATGCTTGTCCAGGTCATATTATTTTTTCGGTCAGTTGGACACATTCTGAATGAAGAGGAACAATTGGCACAATATTTTCCAAATTCTTCTTTTACATCACGACTCATCTTGACATTCCTATGAAAAAAAAATAATTTAAAATCTTATTAATTCAACAATTAAATGCAGCCGTTATTTTATTTACATATTAGAATAGAAAACTTGACTATACTTGAAATAATTTTCCTCATTAGCTAATATTATACTTACACTATTGACTAACGATCGAAAAGTCGGGAAATAAAAAAATGAACTGAAATTATTGAATAATGAATATAAATAAAAAAATAGATAATAGAATTGACGTTTAAGTGCCAATCAAAAATACATAAAAAATGGGACATTAAATTTATGAACAACATAAAAATGACGTTCGTAATGTTGTCTTACTTTCATTTGTCGATTTTTGATGACATGTGGATTCAAAATGAGGATATAATGTTGAGAAATGTACTTTGAGAGGTAATTAAAAGTTACGTGTATAAAAAAAATTCAAAGATTTTTCACTCAATCCAGTTTAAAAGTTGAACTAAAATGAATATTATTTGTGTAGTTAGTTATGTACGTTGAGTAAATGGGATGGTGAAACAAAATTGAAGAGAGTTTGTCAATAAACACAAGAATAATGAGCTTGGGCGGAAATGGGACAGAAAATAAAAAAGAGACACACACATAAACAAACTTTTTTTGACAAAAGTTTCACTTTGAACCTCCAAACGTTTTTCAAAGATCAAGGAAATCCACAGCCAAATATTTCCTTTGAATGCTTAATCAATTCTATGCAGTCCCCTGTGCTATTTTACATGTGCTCTCTCTCTCTACATTTAATTCATTCAGAATTTAATTTACCCGAGTAACTCAAGGCGGGTATCCTGTAGTCATGACTCTACCCTTCAATAAACCCATTCAACATATTTAACTCATAATAGTCGATGACTGCAATAAAAAAAACTCCCTGAGAGGGTCAAACCGGAAGAAGGGTAGTTACAAAGATAAAATGACAAAAGATCATTAAATAAATTATTGGTGGGTGTTAACAGCAGGCCCTGCTGACAGCAGGGTGACTAAGGAACTATTCTCCAGGAATATTTCATTTTCTGTAAAATGAAAATAAAATTTATAGATAAAATTAAAAATAATCATCACAAATGCAAAAAGTTAACTTGAAAATTATAATCATGGTCATGAGCAATAAATAACAAAAATTAATGGGCATCAAATGTGAATCGTTTAGACAAAAAAAACTTGATATGGATTGGCTCTGAATGCAATGAATAATTAAAAAGAGAAAAAGTAGTTGAAAATTCATGATAATAATTTTTTACTAGAAATAACATATAAACGAGACACACTCTTTTACAATACTCTCACAAATAATATTATGTCCTATACATATATATGTATAAGTAATATAACTCTCATAAAGTTCACATTCAAAGAATTGAATAACAGAGACATACTTCTATATGTATGTATAGTACATATTATGTACTCATATACTGAGGTCTGAGACTCCTACAATAATTTATAAAGTTGTATAACAATTATTAATTATTTTTTTAAAATGGTTCTTCTTCTTGTTGTATCAAACTAACAAATATGAATCATTATTATCCTAACTAAAATTATTAAATATTTAACTGTGAAAAAAAAACAATATATTTTGTTTCATTTTTAAAAAAAATGAATCATGTAAAAATTTTAGTTAAATAGGTTAGCAATTATTTTTTTAAATATACCTAACTATATTTTGTTGTTGTGGAATATATAATGTCAAAAAAGGGAAGTATTATCCTTTCCTAAATTCTCACTCTCAAGTGTTTTGTATCATTTTTGCACATAATTATAATTAATGGTTTATATAATTTAGTCAAAAAAAAAAACTTGTGCACTTTGTGTAACACAAATTGTGTTGTTGTTCAGTATTCAGTAAATTCTTTTGTACAAATTAATGAATCATTTGAAATGATAAACAAAAAAAATAAATATCAAAATTTTCTACAAATCATTTCCGCCTTCTCTTCCGGCTGCTGCTGCTGGAGACTCATTGCCTTCTATTCCATTTCGGAGATGAATTTTCATATGATTTTTCAGAGTAGCTTTTTGAGAGAAGCACTTGCTACACTGCTGACATTCATAACTTCCTCCTGTTTCATGTTGTTTCCTGCAATTATAATTTATAATTGTGGAGAGGTGAGTAATTGTAATTAAAACTGGATTTTACAAAGTATATAATATATGTAGAGAATTTATGAAGAATTTATTTTACCTGTGAAGATAGAACCCTGGGTAAGACTTGTAGACTTTATTTGGAGTACAAAGAGTACAATTAAATACTCTTTTTTTATGTACTGTCTGAACATGCCAATATAGTCCTCCCTGAATATTTAAAAATTATTAAATTATAATTAAAAACAAAAGAATTATATATATTTAGTACAAAATAAAGTAAATGATGATTACCTGTGACTTGTATTTCTTCTGACAATCAGGACATTGATGTTGTTGATGAGGTAGAGAAGCTGGAGAGGATGGATCGGAATGATTATTATTTCTACTTTTTTCTATTCCATGAGTTGTCTTGAGATGAGCTCGCAATGAATTTTTGTGAGTAAATGTCTTGACACACGCTGGTTCTGAACAAGTGTAGGTGACTCCATGATGAGATTGTGGATTCTCCCTTTTATTATGTGGATGAAGCGGATGTTGTGGTGGTGGTTCTGGATCAACATTAGCTATATTATTATTATTTATATTTATGACTGGAAGAGGTGGATGCTGTTGTTGTTGTTGCTGCTGCTGCTGTTGTGGGGGAGGATGGTGATGTGAAATCGGTGGATGCATTGATTCATTTAAATATTGTTGTTGTTGGTGGTGGTGTTGCTGTTGTTGTTGAATGTGATGATGTTGTTGTTGCTGATGATGATGCTGTTGCTGCTGCTGGTGGTGATGATGTTGTTGTTGCTGTTGTTGATGATGATACATTAATTTGTCACCTCCATCAAAAGCTGAACGATACATATTATAATAATTGGCCATGGATTGTCCATCTGAAGGTCGTAGTTGATTGATATCATTGACTCCATGCATACTCTGAGCACCATGATGATAGAGATTAGAATGAAATGAAGGGTCCATTTCAAAAATTCTTGAGATTTTTTATACAATTAATTTGTATAATGGAATATTTTGAGATTATGTCCAAGACCAGAAGATACTAATAGGAAGCTAAATAGGAACACAAAAAATGTATAAAATTACTTTTAGTACATTTTGTAATCATGTTAGTAGTAGATGTACATACAATATATAAAATTTACACATTGTATTTAAATAAATGTAAAAATATTCAAAACTTACAAGAAAATTGTGTTTGTGCTGCTCCTCCTCTCAAATTTTTGCTGTGTAAATAAATGTGAAAGAGTAATTACTTACTTAGTACAAGTACACATTTTAAAAATAATGAACATTAACGAGACTTGAAGAAAAAGTATTTATACTACACGAGAGTTTCAAATTGACAATAATTTCTTCCTGTGTACTATTTTTATAATTACGATAAAATTTAAAATGTATAATAGGTAATTAAAGAGAGAGAGTTTGTGTCATTACCAAATTTATTTGGAGTCAACTTGTCGCCATCATAATTTCAAAGACTTTTAATTCTCCATTACTCTTCAAACAGTCAGTCGTACTTGGAAGTAGTAAAGAGAGGAATTTATATAGGTGATTGCATCTTTTTGACTGGATCTGAAATATTTTACAATCATTTAAATTTTAAATCACATTTAATTTCTCCAATTTTAAGTATGTCGACTCCAACAACTAGGTTAACTTATTCCTCTGTACGAAAAGTACAGTAAATAATAGTGGTGGTTGTGATTTTTTATTTAATTAAAATAATTCTTCAAAATTAAACTCTTCTATTATGATAATATTTAAATCTAAATGCGATTGCCTTTTAATTTTTCTTACCGTTTCAATATGACACAGATAATTTAATGATGATCATTTAATCTCCTTCCTATTTCTCATTGTGAATGACCAAAGTACCCTATTAAAATAAGAACAAAATGAACAATTAAAAATTCTCCATCACTTTTTAATTAATTTACTACGTCCAACCCCCAATTTAATTAAAATTAACGAAGAGGTGGGCCACCTTTGATTTTAGAAGAAAAAAAAACATTTAGATATTATTTCTGGAGTTAAAATAAACCACAATTAAAATATAAAACTGTAAATAAAAAAAAAGGGAATCTTTTTTGTACTCAAACAATATTAAAGTACAATTCAATTACAGAAAAATATTTATAGATTTAATTTCTAATGGACACCCCACACACACACCACCATCAAAATCCAAAAATTTTAATTATAGGTTGGTTTGATAAATGTCAAAAATGGCGAAAAATAGTTAAATTTAATTACCCACAAGGATGAAGGACAACACAGTTGGTGGATGAACCATGAAATTGTGAAATTTAATTTAATGAGGAAATATAATTAAATCTTTGTGGAGTGGAAAAAAAAAATTTCTTTGACAATTTTCGAATCGAATGTTGTGGGAGTTCCAAGGAATTCTGGGTTTTTTTACAATTCAATTTAAACGACAGAAAAATCTCTCACAATGGACACTCGTGACATGTTACCAACGAATCGAAAATCCGTTATAGCCACTTTGTTCCCCTCCAAAAACTGTCCAGAGAACCGGAACGATAGGTGTCACAGGTTGACCTTTGACCCAGGACAGCCATTCAAAGTTTGCAATTTTACATGTAAAATTTTACAAGTAAATTATTATACGTAAATTTTTACAAGTAAAATTTTGGAGCCTGCTTCATCTATCCGTGAGCAATTAAAAAGCTGTAATTAATTATTTAACACTAGTGAACGATGAAATGAAGAATTTCAATATTTGGAAAAAAAATTAATTGTCAAAATTTTGAAAAAAGCCCAGCTTGTTTCAAAATAAGTTGTGTGATATATCACTTCAGTCAATCTCAAATGGCATTCAGATGATGATGTCAAATTTATGTATAGCTACCACAAAAACCGAAGATTATTGTTTTGAAATACAAAGATTTAAATATTACGTAAACAAATTATGCTTTATTAAGCTTTTAAATACATTATGTATTACCAGTAAAAATTTCCAAATGATCAATGTTATATTGGTACATGTACAAAAACAGACGGGTTTAACCATGAGATCATATTTACATGGGATATTCAAAAAAATGGGTATGGGGGTTAACAAAAAAATGAGTAGAGCACAAAGGTTCAGAACGATGGCTGCATGTAATAGAAGTAGATTCTTGACAATATTCTTTGGAGCAACTTTCATGCTCTGAATTGAAACACACATCCAACACGTTTTCAAAATCCCAATGTTCATCAACATATCCTTAGCAAATCCAGGCGTGTCGTAGCATAGGCTGAAAACGAGGCGACTGAAGTTGGTTGTAAGCCAGGCTTTGCAGTTTAATGATATTTTCCATTTTTTGAAGACTAATAGCCAAGAAATCTAAAATCACACGATCACGAACTTTTTTCAAAATTATTTTGAACTGCCGAAAAAAATACCGATCTAATGGCTGAATATGAGACGTCGTGAGTGGTGGGATACATAGTCGTGTGCAAATGTCATTTATGAATTTAAAAATGGCATCATGTTTTTGTCCTGACCATGAATCCAATAACAAAATAAATTCAGAGTCTGACATTGCTGGCTTAAGGCATTCAATAATCCATTCTTGCATAATTTTCTTGCTCATTTTTCCAGATTTTGAACATGTAATGTACAAATTATCGGGATTCTTCAGATTTTTCGCCACATTGACACCGAATCTTCCATTCTTTTTTTAGGCAGAGCAGCATCTTACCAACCAGTTTGCCTTCCATAGAAATGGTTGGCATTGTACTGTAAGAATGAGTCACGGCATTTTTTGACAAAATTTTCCCAATTGTTTGCTTTTCGCCCAATGTTGATAACGTTCGAATTGGAGGAATTTCAAAATTTACTCCCATTTGGTCGATATTTAGTACTTTAGATGGTGGTATATTTTTCATTTCAGTTTAGTTTCAACAAAGGCAGCTGACGTCTCTTTTACATTTTGTTCTTCGCCTCCTCTTGCTGTAGTCACAAATTTCGTAATTTTTCGGGAAACAATATTATTTCTTCTTTTGAAACTCGACCCACGCAGAACTAGCAACAAATTCTAGAGCCAATTCTTTGGATTTCAGGCTTGTCCATCTCCTCAAGTCGTTGTCATGAACAGGTAGGCCCTTGCTTCTGGCAGTTTCAAAGAAATCCAAAGTATGGGCATCGACAAGTTTAAGTTTGTGGAATTTGGTTCCGTTTTTTTCGACGTACTCACGAAATCTTGCTATGTAATTTACACGCTTTTTACGCATAACTCGAGATATTTTTGTGACTGCCTTCCACCCTTTTCCTTTTTCGATACTTTCGTTTTCGTCATATACCTGCACAATTTTTTCCATGAACTCTAAACTAAACGTTTCACGGTCAATGAGCTGATTTTCCCAATCTTGAGACCCCTGTGAGTTTTCAGATTCAATGATGTCACCATCCCTTTCTTCTTCATAAAAATCATTCATGGAATCAAGTGTTTCTTCGATTAAAACATTCTCATTCTTGCAAAAGTTTTCAATTATGGGTAACAACTGCAGGCTTCGAATCCTCTGGATGGACGAAATTCGGTTTACAGAAGGCTTGAGATTGTATTTTTTCATGCCTTCTTTTAGGATGGGTTGTATAGTATTTATAATGTGCATCTCTACACTAAAAGTTAACAAAGATTTTCAATTTAATTTTTTGGTTGTAAAAAACAACGTCAACAATCTTTGTAAATAGATGGTACCAAAATACATGTACGTGTTTTACACAATATTTTGGTATGAATTAAAAAATGAGATCTTACATGTGCATCAAACTTGCTTGCACAATTTTGTAGATTAACCAAC
>JAQIVZ010003307.1:0-14751 GCA_034700945.1 Arrhopalites spinosus
ACAAAAAGCCATTCGAAAAAAATGTTTCGAAAATAATACGTTCGAAAATAATGCATTCGAAAAAATTACCCAACACGATTTCTAACATGGGACCTGGTCTCTCTCTCTTAATGTCTGAGGCATAAATAAGGCCTTGTAGCAGTGCAAGCCGGTTAATTCATCTTTCTTACTATTGGGACACTATAGTTTCTGTACTCTCCCAAGAATATTATTAAGTACCAATTTTTTGTTTGTTTTTGCTACTCTTCTTTCTCCTCCTCCTCCAACTTCCAACGGCCATTCTAATCCATGATTTTAATTTAAATAAAAAAATGGTTCCCAAATCACAACGTATGAATTTAAATTTAAAATCCATGGTCTTGAGATAAAAGACGGTGTATTATCATCTGGTCAACTGGTTTTAAAGCTGAGCTACTATGGACATGATTAAGAATGATTTTATTTTATTTTAGTCACGGCCTAATTATTTAAAGAATCCTCTTTCAAGAGTCAACATTTCTATGGAGTTGTACTCATATCTCATATGACAAGTCTGGTCTTTCTTTCTGGATTCTGGACCCATCCAACATTTCCCACGAACATTTTATCCTCATCCTTCTCCCATATGCTTGCTACTTCCATATTGCTCTACAGCTTCTACATAATATGTGTAGAGAAATTTAAAACCTGTTGTAACATAACAAATTGTGACACCATGTGAGTAGCCCAACATGTCCTTTTGCAAAAAAGTGTCTCCAAATTCAAGTCTGCACATATGCTCTAACCTCCTTCTTTTATAATTTGCAAATTGAAATGGAATCAAAAGAATTTCTGAATTGTCAAAATTATTCTTCTTAGTCATGATGTTGAATAAGTATTTACAAGGAAATTCACCTGTACCCAAGTTACTAGAATAGGTAGATATTTCAATTCTAAATAGAGAGAGAGAGACTGTTCAAAAGGAAGTGAATTTTTTAATTAATTTTATATAAATACAAGGAGGATGTTGCATCCTCCTTGTTCATCCTCAGTGTCCGTTCCTTGAGACTTGGCTAACTAAAGAGGCATCCTAGAGAGAGGGGGACTGTGATTAAATGACACGAATACTCTGTCTCAATACTAAAAAAAAGAGACTGTCCTTCAAATTGAACGGAAAAGGAGTTCTTTGAAGTCTCCATAGTAACTATGAAGCGTAACGGTAGACATTTTTGTGAATGACTTGTAATGATTAACGTGTATTTAAGGGAGAGAGAAACCATCCGGTAGAGTTTTGTTTTCCCTTAAAATGTATCATCACATTCCATGTAATTGTTCCAGTTCTGGACCATGAATCTCAATTTAGAGACAACGACAACAAGTAAAAACATGAAGAGAAGGGGAGATGAGGCAATACAAGTCATTTGCTTTATGTTATGCAAAATAGCTTCTCTCTCTCTCTTCCAACTCACCCCTATGCCCCAGTCTCTTGTTCTTTGTCATGCATGTAATGGTCTGTGTCTTTTTTTCTAAATGATGGAAGAGAACACACAAAGATTTTGCATGAGGACAAAACAGGATGGAAAAGTGATGAATGAATGGAACTCAAGATTAAGAAGGCCCACAACGACTTTTCGTTGCCTCCTTTTTTTCATTTCCGTTTCCGACTTGTTCTATTTTTTTCTGTTCCTCTCTCTCTCTACAAACCCCCCTCCGTACGCAAGGGGTTTGTCTCATGGACAAACGTCTTGTTCTTCTTTTTATGAATGAAACCACAACTGTAGTAGAGAAGAGAAACTACAACTCGTTTTTAAAGTCTTCAAGTTCAACTTTAACTCTTCTATGTACTATATATATCACTAGTACACTTGATTCTATGCACCTGCTGTCATTCTCCAACAATCCCCTTTGTTCCATTCTTTTCTTTACTTACGTGATGTAAGATTGAGAATTTTTAAAAGTAAAAGTCGGATGTACTCTAACAAACAAGTTTAGACAGGAGGGACTTAAAGTACAAAGTACCCGTACCAGAAATTACTCAACCGTATTCATATAAGAGAGAGAGAGTATAGGAGAATTATCCATTTGTTTTTTTATTACTCTCTCTCTCTCTCTCTATGTTATATAATATCAAGTCAAAACGATCCATTCATAAAGTTAATATTTTTCATTCATATCCAGTCATATTATTTTTATACTCTTGTGGATATGTCTCCATTTTTTTACTATGATATGCCTTATATATTCTCAATGAACATATTTTGTGGTTTAAGTTTAAACTAAATTTAAATCAAAAGAATATGTGAATAAAAAACCACAAGAATTGAGATTCTATATTAGTTACTTTACTTTATGTACAGACATAATCTTCAATTTTTTTGTGTGTTGTATGTTGGTCTCTCTCTCTCTCTTGCTCTCTACGTGGTCTTTTGACCATGGTCATCCAAAATTTATTTTTTGTGTTCAATTTTTATTGAAACACGTTTCACTCCTTTATTCAAATGAAGCATGGAAAATTGAGAGTAAAAACACTTTGTAAAAAAAAGTCTCTGTAACATTTTATCTGTACAGGAGAAGACCTTAAAATTGGGCAAGTTAAAATTATGAGAGTACGTGAGACTTTTTTAGCATGAATGTTTATCGTGTAGACACAATTTTAATGTAGAGTTTTTTTTATTTATTTCATACACAATTCATAATCACCACAAGAGTTGGGACAAATGGGAGGTTTCACTGTTGTAAAAATTGATAGAAATTATGAATTAACACAGGTACAAATATTGTGCTTAAAATTCACAATGTAGAGAAGAGAGAGAGAGAGAAATTTGGACAAGCACTTCACCACCTGTCCATTATGAAGAGGACTGATTAAAAATAAAGAATTCCTAGAATTATGAACATTGGGGAGCGGGAGGATTAGTAAGGAATAAAATCCAGGAGCTGTTTAAGTAAGTGATAAATTGGTCTCCTACTGTTTATCACCTTGTACGTCTCTATCTCTCTACCTCCCGGACCCTCAAAAAAATAAAAACTTTTACTGTGTCTGCATTGAAATCATTATCAGTCCAAATTATATTTGATTGTACTCTCTCTATATTTTATATAATGTCTAAGTTGAAGCTGTTTATTAACTGAAAAAATGCACTCATGGTTGTCGGTTGCTAAGCTTGCATTTATTTTGTTTACTACTCGTATTTTAACATTGAACAACACGAGAAAATAACAATTCACTTGACCAGTGACCATATTTTATTATTGTGAACATTGGAAAGATTATTAGTTTTAGTTCCTCAAGTATTTACTTTTACAGAATTTTGTATTGAGTGTGATCAAGGTACACAAAATCTTTTTTTTATCTTGTATCAAAGTCTGATTAGAATTGACGCCAATTTGTGATGATGTAAAAAAAGCTCCTGTACAATAATAAATGAACCAAGTTTGAACCTAGATTACAAATATTTTTTTAACATGGAAGACAGGTTGAGGTTGTAGTATTCATTCATTGAGTAAAATTTTGGGGAGGGGGAGAAAACTTTATCTAACGTTGTATGTACTTGTACTGAATGAATCTCTACTACCAATGAGAGAGAGAGAGAGATAAAAAAATCATGATCGTCTTTATTCTCCATGCAATTAAGGTTTTGTGAGAGCATCTTTTACTGTTGCTAAGTTGTTCCCTCATTCGTTCTGACTTTTTCTATCGTGAATGTGGAATCATCGTCATCATGATTTGCTCGGAGCGGTCTCATTATAATTTGATGCTATAGTTATTGTGTGTGTGTGGGTTCTTGTCTTTTTTTTCTACCTTGGTCCATGCTTTTAGCTACTCTTCTCTGTCCAAAAAAAGATTCTCTTTTGTAGGGCTAGAGCTTACGTACAGATACACATCCAGCCTCACTTAAAAAAATCCAGAGACAGACCCTCCGCCGCATGGTTTGTCTCATCATCGTCATTATAAATTTTTTTCTATCTCTCTCTCTCTCTCTTTTTGCTTTTAAAATTTAGAAAATGAAAACTCAAGGGATATGGAAGATGGAAGAGAGTAATAATTTTGAGGGAAGATTCAACAATCAATAGAAAAAGCGTTGTGATGAAGAAATTTTTATTAAATTAATTTTTTTTTCTCTTCAAATTATATTCTACATTTTTATTAACCCAACTTGATGCACCATACAAGTAGTTATTTTAATATTGTATTTATGTATAACAATTAAGTTGGAAGCTTGTTTTGTTACAAGTAACGTGAAAGTTGTGAATCAAGGTGAAGGTTAATTTTATGAATTTTTAACAATACCTAAATGAAATGAATTGGGAATAAGAACATGGAATTTTTTTTACTCTTTGTTTTTGTCTACAATTCCCGTATAAATATTCCAAGAGGAAAATTTTAAAAGTTTTACATTTTTCAAGAGCATACAAAATGAAAATCTTGTTATGAGAAAGGTGTGGGATGGAGATTGTGTGAGATTGTATTTTGTCAAAATGAAAAACCACAGTTATATGAATTAACGTTGACGCATTTAAAACTCATTTCAGTCTCTCTCTTAATTACTGGAGCCGTACGAGTACTCGACAACTTTGTTTAAGATCTTTTTTCCACCCTCCAGTTCATGGCCATTTAAAGACTAATTTAAATTTGAACCCATTCAGAATTTTGTAGAAATATCTGTAAACACTATATGGTGAATTAAAAAAATTAAATAATTATTAATACATTTTATTAATAGACCCGATAGAATTAAAATATCCCAATTTTACCCACAACCATATGCTTCCCCAATCCAAATGAAAGATTGAGAGAGAGAGAGGATAATAAATGGGATAGACCAAGATTGTGACTGGTACAATTTATTTTCTTGGCTACACCATGACTTTATTTATTTTTTGCACTTGACACTATGTCGAGACTTGTAAAAAGAAAGGGAGAGAATATGGAGAAAAAAACATGTTGGAACATGACGTCCTTGTTGTTGTTTGCCCAGTAATGATGTAACGATACATTAGGTATCTCCGTGTACATACATTTGCACGTACATATGTATCCATAGAATAGATGACAAAGACGGAACTTGACCCTGAGATATTTTTGAATTCGTTTTGACTCGTACACCACAGCAGTCACTTCCCAAAGATTTTCCCCTGATATTCTACAACTCCAATCTCTCTATGTTTTTTTCAATATATTGAAACTTACAATAATATTGAACATTTAAATTATCAATTTTAGTTCCTCTAGACAAATAGTACAAGTCAAGGTTATTCTTATAAACAACTGAAAAAAATTTAAACTCACTTTTAAGTTAAACTTGAAAATTTTTTGACACAGGTAATTTTACTGTAGTGTAAATAAATATTTTTTTTTATCTTTTTTTGCCATCATTTTGTAATAGGAATAAACTAAGATGAATATTATTGTATTTGTACAAGTTTAAAAAAAACAGAAGCTATGGATTAAACAGCTTCCAAGAAGATAAAAACTTGTACAGTTGGACTTTGAGCCAAAGAGGCGGTATTGAATGCATAAATAAGATTGTGCTTTACGTATTCATAAATTGAGGTTGAAAAGGTAGAATCATCACCCTTCACTTACAATCTTTTACTCAATGAAGAGTGGCAAGAGAGAGAGAGAGAGAGGTAAAAAAAGATGGGAAAGGCCTTCTAGGCAGAAAAAATGTTATAAGATTATTACATCCTTATATTCATATGATACATTCCCTATAGAAAGAACAGATTTCGGGGCTACATTTAGAGAGATTGAAAATAAGAAAAAGAGAAAAGGAATACGATTAAATTATAAGAGAAAAAAATGAATCTTGTGTGCTGTGTCTCAGACAAACATGTACCTACTGTACTGATACATCTGTAGCTAGTAGCTAACACAATTTTTACATGTAATACGAAAGAGAGAGAGAGATGGGCCAAATAAATAATGTGTAAAATATAGATAGATTCATCTATACGTGAGTTGTTATTTAAGCTACAAAATTGCTTCTTCTTCTCTTCCCTCCACTCTCTCTCTGTCTCCCTGTTTGTGGTTTTTGACTGAGAATTATGTAACATATATTATATTATATCACTTGGAACTACAACGTATACAGATACTACCTATCAAATTTTCCAAACAAGCTTAAGTTCTAGTCCAAATCATCACAAAAAATTATGTATATTTATAATATTACGCTGTACTACCATGTACCATGCTTAATATGTTGTGTAAGAAAACTGATTTTGTTCCATGTTTTGTTGGGTAGAGATGAAAATTTGTCCTAACTTTTTTTTTGTATCATTTACCCTCAAATTCTAGTAGTCTAGATCTACATTCATTATTGATACAACAACAAGAAAAGAGAGAGAGAGAGAGAGAAACCAAAAGTAGAGATAGACTCTCAAAATGCCACACATTTAGCCCCAAGATTTTCTTTTGAGACGATGGAGTATGAAGGTGTGTTGTGTATTATATTCGTAGTATTTCGGGTAAAATTCTTTGATTGTATGGTTCCTCACACAAGAGCTATCTGTACGACTGTAGTTCCACCAACATTGTAGGATACACGCCTGCATCACATTATGTCCATTCTTTAATTTTTCTCCTTTTCCTTCAACTTTATGGTTTTTGGTGTACTCTTGTATTTGTACAAGATTCTTGGTTTAACATACAGAACATTAGAACATGGAAGGGAAAAAAAGGAAGAAAAGATGGAAGGTCTATCTGTTCTTTATTGGACTGAACTGGACTTTTCTTAACTTTGAAAGATATAACAAGGAACGTACATAAGGACCCTACAGACAGAGCGTACAGTTTGTATGTACATACATGGAAGTAGAGACCCTTGAACGTTGAAAGAAGACTGTACTGCAGAATGTATGTAAGATAATAATATGGAAGATATTTTGAAGGGCTTTTTCTCTCTCTCTATGTATGTACAGATAGTGATTATAATATATTGCCTAGTGGCTATGGGGCTATAGCCAAGAGTTTCATTCATAGGATTTTCACGCCGCTGGTTTTTTCCTTTTTGTTCGGGATATAGTAAACGGGAAGGAGGACTGGATGAGAGAGACGTGAGAGAGTAGTAGAAAGAAAATGTTGGAAACTTTCTTCATTTCAACCCACCCCCTCACATTACACCAGTTACACTCAAGCTGGACGGAAGGGGTTACTTTTCGTTCGTTTATTTTTTTTTTTCATCTTGTTCTCTCTCTGTGTCTCGTGTTTTCTACTTCATTGTGGAACCAGCCAGTGCATAATTTTTCAAGAATAATTATTCTGTTTTGAAAAAAATAATTTTTGCATTCTTTTCATTCAACGAGAGAAAATGTTTCAACAATATTTGTTGAGACTACAAGAGTAAAAAAGTGTTTTTTGTTTTGTCAAGTGTACAAGGTTGAATTTATCAAATCAATTTTAAAACAAATTGTGTTATTGTATTTTGATTTTTAATTTAAAAATTGGAATCTCTAAAGACAAGATTGAGTCAAAGTAAGTTTATTTTTAATTTTATTTAATACTTTAATATTTTATTTAAAAAATCAGCCTTTTTTGAAAATATTATTTTGAGTAGTAGAATGTAGAAGTAATTTTGACCAGTGTAGACAATACCAAGAATTTTTATTTGTGAGGGTGTACTGCATTTTTATGTATAAAATTTTCTGGATAATTCCAGTGGAGAGTTTACCATCATTTTTGTTGGGCTCTGTCTGGAACTTTTAGGGTAAAAAAGCAAATAGACAGACATAAAGAGAGAGAATGACTTGGATTGGTTTGTTGAGTGAAGGTTATTTTCAATGCATTCTCCATCGATCTTTTTCTTTCTTGTTGCATCTCTCAGTCATTTTGTTTATTTCACAGGAGGTATCCCCAACTACACAAGTATCAATCCTTTTTTCATGTTATTATTAGCCTCCATTTTATTATAGTTTTCCTTACTTAAATTATACATCATGTACATACATTGTCCAGAGTTAGAATGGTACGAACCAATTTTTTATCTTTTTCATAATACGTCGCTACCACTTATTTTACAACAGTTTTTTTACAAAAAAAATATTCTGTATAATTTAGGACATGATCCGCAGTATTAGCAGTTGACCTATAAAATACATGAAAAAAATTTGTATATTCTGCAAAAAACTCATGTCTCTTGTCTTAAGTCTTTATGTATGGCAAATAGGGAATAACATGTAGGTTAACACAGAAGTAACCTGGGGGGAGGGAGTTTTTGGTGTGAAAATGGTGATGTGTTGATGAGATAGTTGTTCATGTTTAATTTATGAAGAACGATCGACGTGTCTGATTTGGGACTTTTTCTAACCTTTGAATAAAATAAGTTGTGTATATATTTTTCTAAAAAAAAAAACTTTTTTTTTACATTTTTATTTTGACTTGACCTCTGAAAACATTTTTTATCTTTAAAATAAAACTCTTAAATATTAAACTGTATTTACATTACAATCAAAGACATTATTTAAACATTAAAACTTTGAACTCCTCAACAGAGGAATTTACGACAATTATATTTTTGAAAAAATAATAATTTTATGTACTAAACTAACCAATGTGTATATTTAAGGCCTGTTTCCATGGATAGAGAGAGAGAGATAAAACAACGAGAGCGAGCGACATTTTTCCAAAATTTCCCCATGCTCTTCCCTATAGAAACATAAGAATGTCTCTCGTCTCTCGTTGTTTGTCTCTCATCTCTGTCTATGGAAACAGGCCTTTACCAATGAATATGTATATATTATATATCTAAGATATTTTAACGGGTATCAAAGTACAAAATTTTTACAAGACAATAGATTATTCTTTTGTTCTTTTTTTAATATAAATGTTTACCACTTGACGATAATAATTGAGTGTGTGCTAGGTCTAGAATATTCAACTTGACTGGTGTTGACCATATGACATTTGAGAGAGAGAGAGCGTTATATTATTTTAATGTAACAATATACCAATATTACGTCTTGTCTTTTTCACATGATAATTTTAATAAGTACCAAAAGCCCATATGATAGGGGTAGACATGTTTCTTTATTGTCCTTATTTTTAATTTTTAATGATAATAATCTACAGATAGTCCATTCCATCTCTCTCTCTCTCTCTCTCTCCAGTCAGTGAAATGGTCCACATGGAAAGGGAACAAAGGGTCTAGGTACTTTTAAATTACCAGTACCACTATGTGTGTGGTTTTTATTATGTATAATAATCTTAATATCACATCATTCATATGAGAGTGTACTTGCATAATAAACATTAAAAAAGGAGAGTAACCCGAACCAAAGACATAGACAAAATGAGAGAGAGAGCCGAAGGACAGAGAAGCCAAGACTGTAAGATGAGAGACCAGCAGCCGGAGGAGTTTGAGAGTAAAGTTAGGATGAGAGGGGGGGGGGGGGTTTACAGTGTGTACAAGTCACAAGTTAAAGAAGAAAGCTTTTTTTTGCCGGCTTCATTCATTTGTTCAGTTTGAGTCAGTTAACTTGGTCTCTCTGTCGTTGTTCGTCATTCTCGTTGACTGGCGTTCACCAGGCATCCACACTGTACAGTACACACAAAATATTCAGTCTCAGTCCAAAGAATAACAGTGTAAGTTTTGGAAAAGATTCTTTTTCTCTCTCTCTCACTCACTCATTTGTGTATGTGTTAAAGGGGAACTACCGTGAGTGTTTTTCTTTGTACTTTAGTGTACATTTTGTATTACTCTTGTACAGCATAGACATAATATCAGTCTGATATATACATATATACATACGTGTGTGCTACGACTCAAATATTTTTTGCCTTGTTGCTCATCATGAATGAAATGAGCCAGTGCGGGTAGAATGTAGAAGAGAGAACTTGGTTGTGTGTCTGTACACTGTAGAGAGAGTTTTAAAAAAATTTTTTGGTGAATGAAAAATCGGAAATGACTGGTACTATTTGGTGTTATTATTATTCCAGGTTTTACACGTGTTTGAGTCTGAGAGTCAAAAGATAACAACCACGTTCCAACTGTCCCGACTGTTTCAACAAAGAGAGAGTGATTGTGAACGGGTAACAGAGAAGAATTCGGAGCCATCATCGTCTTGACTACTATCTTCCATCTACTTCTACTGGTTGTGTAATTGTCTTGTTACATCCACAGTTTTAAAATTCCCATGAGTGGATGTTTCAATCGTGCTTAAAGACATGGACTACCTAGACAAAACGTGGTTGCACTACGAGATTGATTGTGCCTTACAAAATCAAGACTTTTATTCAACATTCAAAGGGGCCACAATGTCCTCAACCAAAGTTAATAAGGTATGATTATATCCATTACATTTTACATATGTATACATATATATTTCTTTAACTCTTTCTTTTACTATCATTTATTTTTCTATTGTTTCTTTGTCTAAATAATTTTAATTGTCAAAAAATCAATTCCATTCGAGTCAATTAATTCAATTTCATAGTTGGGAGTAGAAAATAATTATGGGTATAAAAATTTCAATGGAATTTTCCTTTCCCTTAAAATCAACTCTGTTTTTTTTGACATCAACATGTCAACAATAACTTAAATTATATTTACTAGTAGTAGACTCCTCCCCCCCATGTTCGATTTAATTTTTTTTCATATTTAATACGTTCCCAATGTATATAAAATATCAATAAAATATTCTCCATTCTGATTCAGAATTTCAAATTGCACACACTGTCTACATGTACATATATGTACAATATGTGTATTGTACAAGTATAAATATTATAATGTTGACGATAAGAGAATAAGAGCAATGTGATCATAAATGGAGTGTGGAGTCGAGTGGTATGCAGAAATATTTATTGTGTGATTCTGATTCTTATACAGAATATATTCTGTATAAGAATCTACATTCTACATATATTTTATATACAGTAGATATCTGTATTGGCAAAGGAGATGAGAGGGATGGAAAAAAAAAGTCAACTTTTTCTCTAGAAAATATTTTCCATATCATCAGATAAAAAAAAATTTGCGCTCCATGTAAATCTTCTTTTTAGTTTCTAACCTTATCATTTGCAATTCTCAGAGTAAATAAAGAGAGAAAATAGCCGTGTGCATTTTGTATTTGTACATGAATGATGATATTGCAACGGCTGGTGCGATCCAGTTGCAATTTTCTGTCATGAAATCCTCCATATCTATTTCTGTCATGTATAACTAGAGAGCAGAAAATAAAGATGAAAAAAAAAACTTTTGTGCATATATTAAATATATACTAGAAATATCATTGAATACAAAATTTCAAGATGAATATGATGCAAGTCAACGTTATATATGACTCGTGTGACATTTTAAAAGTGTATTAGTGTTCAATGTTACTGATAGATAGGCAGAGTTATATTTATATTCTTGAATTTGTAACACAATCTTCTCATAGAAATTTTTTTTTTGAAGGTGTATCTGTATTGTAAAACTTTTCTCTATTTTATATTCATAAAAAATGTCATTTTTGATTTCTTGCTGTGATCAAAATCAATTTTCAAGTCAATTCATAGAAATTGTGAAATTTACTAGAGTTCCTGGGTGGCTCTCTAGACAGAATAAAGTGTAAAAAAAAGAATTGGTGTCTCTCATGTAGTAATGCAGTTGATGCAACTTGTTTTTGTAGTGTAAAATAGCAAGTCAGTAAAGTTATAAAATACCAAACATTATTTTATAACAACTAAGATAAAGTACTTAAAATAAAACTATGCATTGTACATGTATACATTTTACTAGTAAAAATAAATGACAAGCAAAGAGTAAAAGTTAAATTCAGAATTTTGTTGTGATGTAACAAATCAATAAGAAAAACACAACAAAAAAATGTCATCAAAATGAGTAGCAAGTTTACAAACAAAAAATATTAATTTTTTGTATCATGTATCCATGTACCTAAAAATATAACTAAAACTAGACTCTCAGATTTGTTAAAAAAATAACAACAACAAAAAATAGAAAATTCATTATAGACTCTATTGTTATTTTGTGTCTATTTTTTTCATTTTTCATTTTGAGACTTTGAAGTATCTGTAGAAATTTATATCTTTTTTCTTTTTTTTAATATAAAAACGAACTTTTGTTTACTGTCTTGTCTCTGTCGGCTTTAATTTTTTATAGAGGATAAAAAAAATATGGGATAAAAATAACATGGAATCTTTTATGTTGACAAAAAATTTTGAATTTCCGCTAGGCATTGATGAAGGTTTAGTTTTCAATAAATAAACTTTAAATGTGTATACAGAGAATAGAGAGAGAGAGAGGAGGTGATGTACAAGTTTTACATGGCAAGATGTGATGGAATTTATTTACACGAATCAACTCTTAAAATTATACAATCATTAAACATGTTTTTTACTCTCTTTTTTTTGTAATAATATTGTTCTTTTTCTGTTTTCTATAAAATTATTTACCTTGATTTTCCCCTTAAAAAATTACAAGAGAGACAGAAGGTCATGGAGTCTCGTCTAGTCATTGAAAAATAAGACGCAGTAATCTATTTTCACTCTCTCTCTTTCTCTCTGTGTGTTTCCAATGGTAGATAATAATTTTCCAGTTTATTCTGGAACTGGTTCAATTGGACAAAAAATAATTCATAAAAAGTAAAATTACAGAGAGAGAGACAAGAAAAGAATTTGTGATTTTATGGGGAAAAAGTAATGGGGCAAAAATAGAAATATTTTGATTGGCTGTTATTGACCTTTAAAATAAAAAACTTTTCTTTGATTCTCAAGATAAGAAATAACTCAATAGAGTGTCAGTGTCTCAACTCTCAACTCAAATTAGAATGAACAAGGTCAGGCAGGACAAAGTCAAAAAAAAAGAAGTTGAAAGACGTGTCATGTCCAATAAAATTTATTCTGAGGAAAACAAACACAATACTAACAGAGATAAAAAAGAAGCTAGAGCTAAAGCAAGAGCATCTCTTCTAAATCTCTGGCGTGTGATCAACAAAATTATTTTTTTTCTCTCCCCTAAAATTAATATACATACCATTTCTGTTCTTTACTCTGTTTACATTTTACTCATCATTAATTTTTGACTGAGAAATCTTGAATAATATTCAAAATTCTTGTTTATCCATTCTTGTTTTACCCTTCAGCTTTATTTTCTGTAAGATCATTTTTCTAGAAAATCTGTTGTGAAAAAAATATTTTTTACATTATTTTTTATTGATTCATTCAGTCCACAAAATGATGTGAGATGACACGAGTATGATTAAATTATATTGTACTCTGTATGAGGTGAATGAGGTAGAGGTAAAAAAAATGATACCATAATTATGGCTAATATTTAACTTAACTAACTATTGGTTCAATGGTTTAACAGGTTTCCATAATATTTCTTTATGAAAATACATTGATCTTAATTTACACGTGTGTTTGTTCTCTCTCTCTCTCTTATGGTTTTGTAAAGATGGCCGTGAATATTTCTTGGTTCAAGTTGGAAGCCTTGATATAATATTTAAAGGTTTTTGTGGTTACAAGAGAGAGACAGAGAACCCATGTGGTGATACTTGTATCTCTGAGTAGATATAAAGTACTATAAGAGAAGCCCACAAGCTTTTTTCAATAGGGAACACCAAGTTGAAGGTTAAGATTGAAGATGCATTGATTTTTAGTCACATTATATTTTTTTTCCTTTAACTTAAAAAGTTAGTTCCATGGGTTTGGCATCATTGTTTACATACACAGAGTTCACTTGCTTCTCAGTTAAAACCGTCCCATTTTTTTCTGACGATTAGGATACGAATGTTGCATCAAAAAAGAAGGGACTGGGGCAGTGGTTCTATTGTACACAAAAATCTGGCCATATAAATACATTATAAAGGAAAGAGGGGGGGCAGTCTAGATTGTTTTTCAATAACTTATTCCCCTCATTATACTCACAGAGGCAGAATGTACACAGTAGCAGAGGGGCTACACATTTAGACAGTTTATAACAAGTCTTAAGATTGAAATCAACAGCAGTCAGTCAGAGAGAGAGAGAGAGGACCATATGGAAGGGAAAGAAGGAATGATACGGGGACTTGGACAAGACTTTTTTTGCTCCTCTCTGAAAGAAAATGTGATTCGAGAAATAAAAAGGGAAATATTCTCCATATACTCTCCTCCATGTCCTCACTAACTTGAAGCTTTAGTTTCAAAAAACCGACTAAGGGAATATTTATGTTGTATGAAAAAAAACATGTCCGAAAAGATTTTTTCAGTAATCATTGTAACAGAAAGAGGCAACTACACAACATACAGTACGAGTACGATGTGATAGTTAAGGACGAAGGGTATATAGAAATTCAAGGAGCTTTGACTCTCATTCATCCTTCTCTCTCTCTCTCTCTCTCTACAGATATATATCAATGTATATGGAACAGATTTCGGGTGTTCTTTAGATTATGAACAAGCAATTCTGATGTGATGTGTGGGAGAGAGGGTGAAATTTGATCTAGGATCTCTCTCTCTCTCTTCGAAATTGTCCAACATGGTTTGTACTCTCCCAGTTTTATATTCTCTCTCTACTCCAGTGTCCTAGTGAGAGAGTAGACAGTTGCTGGTGTATGTGGGTGATGTGTATAATAAATACATGTACATTAATATTAGTAATAAACATGGAGAAGCTCATGTATCCCCCTCTCCTTACTATTTAATAATGTGTTGTGAATGAATCATGTATACAACTTGTTCTCCTTTTTCTTCTCTCTCTCTCTGTACAGTTTCGACATAGAACTTTGGATCGTGTTGGGTCTTTTTATCGAATGGATTATGTTCGAATGCACTATGTTCGAGACATTTTGTTCGAATGGATTCATGGT
>JAQIVZ010003308.1:0-14740 GCA_034700945.1 Arrhopalites spinosus
TATTTACCAAGACCAAGTATTATGTGTTATTGTTGCATTTACATTCTTGTTAATTTATCACCGGTGTCTATTTCAAGCCCTTGCCAATAAAATTGTCCCTTTTCAAAAATAATCATCAGTTGTGAAATCCTTATTGCGGTTATGGAGGCTATATTGTGCCGGGCAAGGCGGGCTATATGAAATATCGTCAAAAAAAAGAAAGTTAAGAAAATTCGTTGGATTTGTTTGCTTTTTTAATTTGTGGAGTAAATACTGAAAGTAATAATATTGATTGACTAGTTAGCATTTTTATACATTCAGAATGGCGTCCAAAACAGATTCAATTTCGTATGGTAAGTATTCTATTTCATATAAGTACGGTAATATTCATGGAAAAAAATTTGCGCAACAACGCACGTTGAGATTACTTTAAATTAAAAATTAAAGTACTAAATCTTGTGAATTGAGTAATGTAACATTATTAAATTGTTCGACTCAATTTATTAGATTATTATAAAGTACAATGACTAATTTGGTATGATTTGAAATATTTTATCATTAGATCAAAATGTTCAAGGGCAACAAACGGAGGCCCAACAACAAATTTCCAGCGAACAAGTCCGGGAAATGATGGCAAACGCTCAGAGGATGATTGAGGAGAGAAAACGTCAGTTGGTAATGACCATGGGAGGAATGTCTGGAGGCGCCGGTCCTACAGCTCCTGGACATAGTGCTATGCAAGCTGCGATGAGAATACCTCAACAGCAACAACAACAATCATCATCCTCACAAATGAGAATACATATTCCTCCCGTACGAGACGCTTCAATGATGCCAGCATTTGAAGGAGATAAGGCACGTAAATTAGCAGAATTAAAAGAACAGATTAATTTAAAAATTGCCAGTGGTGTCGTACCAAAAAGTAAAGATGGTTCCGGTGGGGATGAATTACATCAACAACCCAGTAAACCTGTTCCACTTCTTTTGGACAATGAAGGACGTGTCATTGACACGACCGGAAAACAATTACTTTTCCCCACCCATCAACCTACATTAAAGGCTAATATTCGAGCTCAAAAAAGAGCTGAATTTCGACATCAAGGCAGCGAGAAACCACAAACGGATCAAGTTGACCAAAATAGATATTTTGATGATCGTCTAGCCCCTACACCACTCAAAACAAGAGTCCGAAGTAAAAAAGGATTAAAATTTAATGAGCCAGGGAAATATGTGAGTCTTGCTCATCGTCAACGGATGCAAGCACAACTTTCTCGACTTCAAGAGGAGATTGCAGAGAAGGCCAGGTCGACTGGCATATCAACAGCTGCTCGTCTAGCCCGACTTTCTGGAGCTGTAGCATCTTCAAGTGATCGACATCAGGAATACGTTCCCCAAATTGAATGGTGGGACTCTCTTCTGTTGGAAGATAAGGAGAAAGAAACCATGGGCTATGACTACCCAAATGAAGAAATCACAATTACTAATTTAATAGAACATCCCATCCAAATGAGATGTCCCACCGACCCTGCCCAACCCATCTACATGCCAGTCTTCCTCACTAAGAAAGAAAGGAAAAAGTTACGGAGACAAAATCGGAGGGAGGCATGGAAAGAGAAACAAGAAAAAGTTCGTCTTGGACTAGACCCAGCACCCGCGTAAGTAAAAAATAATAAAATTGTATGGAGAGGCAGTTTTTCCAATTTTGTAACATGTAATATTTATTTATGTGGTCATTTTTGTTGTGATTCCAGGCCCAAAGTTCGCATGTCAAATTTAATGAGAGTTCTTGGAGTTGAGGCTGTTCAAGATCCCACCAAAATTGAAGCTCATGTTCGTAAGCAAATGGCTCAGCGGTTGAAAACACATCAGGATGCCAATTTGAATCGAAAATTGACTCCAGAACAAAAGAAGGACAAGAAAGCTAAAAAAATGAAGGAAGACACTTCATTAGGAGTAAATGTGGCTGTTTATAGAATTGATGATTTTACTAATCAAGCCAAAAAATTTAAAGTTGAGACCAACGCCAAACAACTCATGCTCACCGGATGTATTCTCTTATATAGAGAATGCAATGTAGTGGTTGTGGAAGGTGGGCCAAAACAACAGAAAAAGTACAAGAGACTTGTCAGTAAGTGAACAATATTTTTTTACATGCACGTGCGTATAAAATTTTATAATTATGACATGTACTATTAAATACTTTACTAACCAATTAATTTTCTCTTTATCTCCCTTTACAGTGAGCCGAATTAAATGGAGTGAGGACTATGTAAAGGGCTCCGATGATGTAAAAAATAAAATTGTCCTAGTCTGGGAAGGGATGGCTAAGAATCGGTCTTTTCAAGAAATGAAATTTAAAATTGTTCAGACAGAGGAACAAGCTAGAGACTATTTCAAAAAGCATGCAGTTCAACAATATTGGGATTTGGCCTTGAGTGGAACAGTGTTGGAATCTGTTATTGAGAACATTTAGAAAGGAAATAAAACGGGAAATAAGTAAGTTGAAACTACATCATACAAAAATAATAATAATTCATGTCAACTATAAAGGGTAAAAAATACACACAAACACCTAAGGTATTTTATGTATGATTTGTACACTCAAACAAAAAGTAATAATTAATTGTTCCAATTTTAACTTACTCCAACTATATTATTTTGTACAGTCCGTTACTGTCAATGAGTGATTATTGGCGAATTAGTTGAAGGAAAATGAAATTATTTATATAAAAAAATTTCATGTTATGTTATTATATAAATGCAAGTGTGGACATTGTATAGAGTTAAGTATATGGGGCAAAAAAATAGACATGACCATGATTTTGTAGTCTTTTTTTGTCCTTTAAAAAATTTTCGACATTCGCCCTTTTTTTCAATAAAAAATAATCACATATAATTTATTTATTCAAGTACTTTAGATATAAAATATACTGTACGATTTTGCTTCTTTTATCATTCCATTCTCTGTGAACATTAGTACCATATGATTTTTGCATTGTCTCATTCATAAATACAAACATTATTTTAAATTATTCAAGAGTTATGTAGTTTGTGAAGTTTCTTTTTTTACAATCATGTAGTTTGATTTATTTTAAAGGTACAAAAATTTGAGCTGGAATCCTACGAATTCATACCGTTTAAACTAGTGTAACAATTCTCATACAATATGAAATTATAGCAATCATTAATTTATAACATGATCGGTACAAGAGCTACCTAACTTTTTTGTATTCTCATGTAACGATAAAATCTTAAACGGTAAATTCGACTCTGTAAGCTCACTGACTCATGCTGTCATGTAGTTATTTAAACAAAAATAAAATATATTATAAATATAAGCGTATGATTATTTATAACGATTTTATAAATTCTCTAAAGCTATTTTAGCGTAAATGTGGACAATTTATAGAACCCAGAATATTTTTTTATAATTTAACCAAAGTGCTATAATAACCCAGAGTGTGGTTCCCCACAAGGACTCGAAAAGATTAATTGCATGTGTGGACATACTTCCATATCGCCAATGCCAGGGTAGACAGCTATGACCTATGATAACAAACAAGATTTACATTTAATACATTGAAGCTCATTTTATTTTTATATTCAATATTTAAAATTATTTTAATTTCATTGCATTAACTTGAAATAACTTACCAACACTGTGGGCTACATAAAGTAAAATAGAGTTCATTCCAGGCTCATAGAACGGAGTGCCTGACCACCATTTCTTGATGTCAATGATAAAGTAGAGGAATGATAAGAGTATCACTGGAAAATTCACACAAAAATTCAGAATGCATTAAGAGAATTTACTCAAATTTTGTAATGTAAATACAAATGTATTCATAATCGAACAAATTTTTTTGTCTTGTTTTCTAAATTACATTTTGTCGTATGATTATAAACTCAACTTACATGCAAAACAACTTGTCACCAGTACAAAGGAGAGTGACCTTTATGAATTGAAATAAAAAATTATTACATATTAAATATAGTCAGAGGTTGTTGCAAAAAAAATGTTCATTGTCATGAATATAATTAAGTAGGTCTTACCACAGATTTTTGTTTATAGGTATCCAACCTCCAGTTTCCTTTGCTCCACATAGTAAAGTACCAGCTGAGCCGAGTAAGACTGCCCAGATGAGCCATCTTTTAATTCGACTGGTTGCTTTCGGATAGACGGTCATTGTCACTCCAGTTTGTACCCCACACCAAACTTGGAGAAAGCTGGTCAATGTTCCCAAAGCACCTTCCGGATCATAGGCTCTTCCATGCCCCTCAGCATAGACTTGATTTGCAGTCGGATTATTGTAAATATGTTTCTCTGTGAAAATTTTTCTGTCAATGTATCCTGATGCACCTCCAATACACAGTGAAGACCATGCTCCATTGTCGTGTAGACCACCTGGTCCCAAGTAACCCCTAATAATGAGGAAGAAATATCTTGTGTAAAATCTCATCTCCATTATCTTTAATAGGTATATTTTTTGTGTAAACCGTACGTTGGACATCCAGGGACTTGCAGGAAAAATGTAAGTAAACAATGGACCATCACACACAGAAGAATTGCTAACCAGCCAATCCAAATAATTTCAACGTCTTGTAGAGCAGCCTGTAATTTACTGAATTTGCTTTGCTGAAATATGACACAAAATTGATCCTTTATTAGTTACCCTAATCTGAACCATTGTCAATGTTTATGTGTAGTACTTTACTCACCGTTCCTGGTTTGCTAAAATTGACATTCATGTAGAGAAGAACTAGTGTTGAACAAACAAAATAGCAAAGACCAAATCGTTGTAAAACTCCTGGTAATCTCAACGCTCGAAGTTCCACGGGTCCCCAAAGAGAAGCCAGAACAAGACCAATTCCAATTAATTTTAAGGAACGAACTAGAATTTTTCCAAATATTTTTAATCTTGGTACATTCCTTTTCCGTTGAGATTTAATTGAGACAGGGATGCAAACTCCCATTATCCACAAAAACCTGTTAAAAAAGCAAAAATAAAATAATCTCATAAATCTCATAGGCATTTTCATTCCAACTTTTGCCTTTTGACAAAGACTATGTAAATGATGACAAAATTCTTAATTGTCGTTTTTTATATTATATGGGGTAATCATGATGAATGTAGTCATAATAGTACTGATACATACCAAGGGAAAACTAAGTCTGCAACGTAGAGACCATCCCAAGGAGAATGTTCCAGAAAATAATAATGACCTCCACCATCATTCACAAATATCATGACGACAATGCAGATTCTGAAATGAAGATAAAAATAATTTATTGTTAATTATCATCATATTATCATTATCTGAAATACAATTAAATAAAATAAGCAAGAAAGGCATTTGAAATACAGTTTTAATTACTCTTGTCACTCATTTATATAAATGCTAATGATATATAAATATTATTCATAATATTTTTGTATTCAAAGGTCGACACTATCAAATAGTTAAGTACCAAGCTAAACAATTATCAAAGGAAAAATTTGTATGACCTAATACATTACGAGAGTACAATTTGTATTAATACATATAACTATGTAGAAATATAACAAGGGAACAACAAAAATTATCAAGGCAACCCTTTCACAATAAAAATATTAGCATACAGAAAAATATATTAAAATAGTGACTAGGCGTTTCCTTCCCAGAATATCATCTACAATAAATACTTATAAATAATTATCTGACAAAATCTCAATAACACCAACTTCCTTTCCCTTCCTCCCCACCATTTTTTCCTCTCTAAACAATCTTTCATGACAATAAGAGTAGAATTATATATGAATATATTATTTAATGATCTGTAAATACAAAGAGAGAGAGAAAATTTAAAAATCTAAACTAAGTGTTTTATATATTGTTTGACAGCATCAAGCACGTGTGGAAATTGTAACCTTCACCTTAGGCATTTTACATTAGAACTAGATTACAAAGTACAATCATAGTTTGCGAATTAACAAAGGAAAAGAAAGGAAATATAAACTCAAAGTATGAATGAAAAAATGAAAAGTCTTGGCTTTTGGCGTTGGCGATAAATATTTATGATATATATTAATTTGTACTGTGTCAGTCAAAAGAATATTATTGATGTGGAATGAGATATTCATACAAATTAAATCTCTCATTCTTTCTCTCTCTGTTGATGATTGTTATTGAATCTATTATCTATTAATAGCTATTATTATACTTTTTTCCACTCACCCCCTGAAAGTGTCAAGAGATTGTAATCTTTGACGTTGAAGTTGCCTTGGTTGTTCTGGTTGTGGAGGAGTGGAACTAATCATTGTTGTTGCGACGGAATTTTGACGTGCCACAGCAGCGGCAACACCTTGTCCATAGTCACTATTGATTGTTGGAGGTCCGGATCCAATATAAGGTTTATAGGGAGCCTCACCACCCATATATGAACTATACTCACTTGCAGGTCCTTGATGAGGATGACCCACAGAGGAAACCACCGATCTATGAGACACTATAGAAGTTCTAGATGCACTCAAAGACGCTGCTCTCGTTGACATTAGACCGGTCACCTGTCCAGAATGACCACTTGGATTTATAGAAGATGAATTTCCATGGGGTGGTGGTGTAAATCCAGAATTTGGTGATGCTACTGGCACTTGACTTGATGTAGAGGATGTTGAAGTTGATGAAGTTGAAGAAGAATCTCGGCGATGAAATAAAAATTTGTACAAATTGATGAATAGTGCAAGAACAAGGTAGACAAGGAAGGCAATCAAAAAGGCTATAAGAATTTTAAAATAAAATAATTTAAAATTCTCATTTTGCTGACCACTGCATATAAATATAACATGGCATTTTACACTAAACGTACGATAGTAAATGTTGACAGGTGGATGAATTTCTCTAAATTCGAAGCAGCCAGAATTCCCAGGAACTTTAGTACTAGCTCGTAGCTCATAAATTCCGAATTCACCGAATGACATGGGACCAGTGTCACAATAAGTATCCCTATAATAATACATTAAATATTTATTCTAAGTAGTACTTACTAAGTTACTCATATTATGTAAATTTTATGGAATGGGCTATTACTTGTCATCCTGATCATAGTGAATTAAGGGATATTCTCCATTGGTACGAAATCTATATCTCATATTATATGATGTAGGAATTTTATGAACATCCCCAAAGCTGGATAAACTTGCTGAGGAATTCCCCACTCTTTGATAGGGGCACTATGGGAAGGTAAAATCATTGTGTAAAAAGTTTTAGTAAATGACAAAAAAAACAAAGGAAAACATGAGAGAATGATAGACATTGAATGAATATTTAGTTTAATTACCGTGTGACAATTTGCTGAGAGGGCATAGAGCCATAATTTTTGACTAACACCGGAAGACACATTTAAAAAGGCTTCGTCTATATGAAGCTCATTAAATACATAGGAGCCAAAGCTCTCAATCCCTGGGTCCTCAATCCAAGACATTTTGGTCACTCTTTGGTAGTAGTAGTTTACGTAATAATATTAAATACTAATGGTGAAACTGAAGAGAATCCATCCTTGTTGAAATATATGGGCAGTGAATTATACTAATATGATATGTAAATCACTCAATATAATTTATTTGACCCTTGTCGATTGTTAAGGTTAATGGTGGTCCAACAAGAAGAATAATAAAAAAACAAGTGGACAAAAAAACTGTCAACTATTACAAAGACACGAATGATGAACAACTGAGAGGTTTCTTCTTCTTCCACGTTTATTCCTTGTCAAAAAAATAAATGTGAAGAGTATTTTTTATGTGATCTTTTTTATGTAGCATGACCACAGGGAAGACTTGATGATGATGACCAACTGATTGTCACGATGGACTAGTACTGCGTTTATCGTCGTGTGACAAATAAAAGTGTCACATCGCTCCTTTTTTTCAAAGTCACAAAAAATACAGCGTCAACTTTATGGTCCTTCCTGTACAAAAGTGTCCTCAACAGACCATTTCACAGAGAGTAGAATTGGTATATGAAGACGACGAAGACGAGCATAGGAAGTTTATACGGTTTGATGATGACCACAAGTTGTTGAACAATATCAAAACATGGCTTTATCTCACTTGAAAATAAATCAATTGAACATGTACACTTTTATGTTTATCAAGAATATATAAGTCCTGTTGCGATAATCATTTATAATTGACATTCACAACAACACAGAAACGGGTATTGTTCAAAACTTTCTTGTTCTTGATACTCACAAATCACTCACAAATTTTCCAATCTTTGTACAAAATCTTTGTTTTAATATCCTTTCCTCTTCCTTTTATCAATTATCAACTTAAATATCTTTATCCACGACATACTGACCACATAAACATTCTGATATGGATATCTCCGTTAATTGACAAATGAGTTGAACACTTTAAAATTTTGATACACAACTTTTGAATATTCTTGAATGTTGAACCGTAACAAAAATCTAAGATGCTGTGCTTCCAAAGACAGTTAAACAAATAGAGAGAGAATAAAGTTGAAATCCTTAGAAATTGACCACAAAATAATGTAGAAACAAAACAAAGTATATTTGTGATAAATTAAATTAAAAAACTTTTTTTTGTAAATCACGTCATCAAATATTAATTTTTTTTGATAATAAATTTCTATTAACTTTGGCACAGGTTAGTTCTCATTAACCTACATTAACAGGTACAAGGAATCACAATTAGGCACACACATACACACACAAGATTAAACTAAAAAAAACTAAAGGGAAGAAGAGATAAATTAATTGTGGTCTGGTCACTAAAGTCCTATATATTCTCTCACATTGAAAAAATTAAGTCAAAAGTCGTGTCCACACAAGGTCCCTGCTGAGAATGCTAGTAAAACTTGAATTTTTGGGGAAAAGTAAAAAGAAAAACAAGACAAAAAAACCGGAATTGAAGTGTGTTTATTAAACACTGTTTAATTTGGAGAACCAAAAGTCGTGAACAACCTTCCTCCACAACAATCGCCAATCAACTGACTCAGATGTCAAATTTACCTTTTCCTCCCAATGAGAGGCTCTCATCCTCTCTCTCTCTTTGGTCTCTCTCTCTCACTCGATAGGAAATTCTTCTAATTATGATTAATATGTACATGTGTGTCTGCTATGCATACATGCATATACATATACATTTAGGATTCACAATCAGTCAGCAGTTAATTTTCATACATTTAATCCTCCTTCTCTTGAAGAGAATCTCTTCCTCCTAGCTTCATCTCGTATTTTCCCAAGAGCCCAAAAAACACTGAAAACATGTTTTTACTTGCAGAATGCACTGACGGAAAGTTGAATAGTCAGTTGTAACTTCTTCTTGTTCGTTTCAATAATGATAAATAATTGGTATAATTACGAGATGAATATAATATAGAGACACAAGAGTTAGTCATACCTTTAAAAACATTGTACTAAAGTATCTGTAAAAGAAGAAGACAAAAATTGAAACATATTCCAGTTTTACTTTAAAATGGATTGCTGTGGGCTGTGTGAGGATGAAAAAATATGATGATGATGAGGAAACAAAAGGCATGCAACAACAAGATAGATAATAGTTTAAAAAACCGGCAGATTTTTTTTACCGTACAAAAATCCTATTGTGTACATAACTACTACCAAGATATGGCAGGATAATAATTGCTCTTCTCCTCTTTAAGATTTTCAATCACGAAGGAAACCATGATGAGGGAGCTTCTTCATCTTCATAAATCTTTTTAAAGTATAATTTTATTACTAATAATTTTTTCAACAGTAAAATAATCATTTATTTTAGTTCAAAGTTCTGTACAATTTTTGTGTACACAGAAAATCTCTTTAGTAAAATACAGAGAGAAAGAGCCGTCTTTCAACCTCATCAAATAAAACATTAATGTGTAATGACAGGTTTTGATGGCTATTGTAAAGTATTAGTTGATAAAATTATTGTCACTGGTGGGTTGTAATGTGTATTAAAAATGGTTTATAATGTTACTTAAACTCCCTCATCTCTTCATCATTTGTGTTGACAATGACAGGGGACTCAGCGTGTGTTCATTTTAAATACTGTTAAAGTCATTACAATACAAAATAAATGTTGTCAAATATTTTACAAGACAGAGTTTGGCTTCAAACTCAAATTCAAGCTACAAGTCTTCATGCAACAGATAGACTGTGTAGAGTCTTTGAGATAGAGATAGAGAAGAGGGAGAGATAGAGATGAGATGTGAAGAGAGAGAGTTAACTAAGAGGTCAACTAACCTACTTATTACAACCTTATATACATATTTCATACATATGTGACTCTTTAAAATCTTTATAATATTATCAATGAAAGAAATATAATACTTGCATGTACATATAGTTAAGTATGCAGGGCAAAGGGAACAAAAAATCAGACTCGTACGCATCCCCAATCCTCTCAACTTTACATTCTTAAAAATTTAATCCACGACTTTTTATGACTAATACTATAGTATATGTTTGTTATTTGAAGTTAGTATTAATGTTACCTACATGTATGTTACGGTATATCAAGTCAAATGGTCATTTAATCCCTATGTAGATTTTCATCCAATCTCTCTCTCTCATACGTTTTCAAAGCTGTGATAATAATAATAATAATATTATCATTTTTTCCCTTAGGAAGCAATAGGATTTTATGTTTAAAGACGCCCTGAATAAATTATCTTTTAGCCATTTCTACAATAATACAGAAATGAACTTAAAGAACGTTTGTAAGTACAGTAGAATTAGTCACACCTTTACTTACCTTCCACGCTTTCATCTTTCATTTAAAATTTAATTTTCTTTTTTTTCTCTCTCTCCTGCCTTAATTTCCGTAACCCATGCAAATTTTTAAAAAAAGTAATTTGTACCAAAAATAATGAAATGCAATTTTTGTATTTAATATAGAAAATTGACAGGGGAGAGATGGAAAAAGACTTTTACTTATTATTTCCCTGAGGTTTGACTTAAATCATTTCTTGAAAAATGATTTATTGTCCTTGTCCTGCTTTACTATCAAGCAGGACAAGTAAAATTGGAGAGATTGGCACTAGTTTAATCAAAGGAATAAATTAAAATGTTATATGAACATTTCCTCTTTTCCTAAAGGTCTGATCCTGACGAACAAATTTAATATTATTTGTATGGTTTACACTTTTACAAAACAGCTGATTGATGAATGAGGTTAGGAGGGGGGAGACGGATGAGTTAATTTTTATAAACAATATAAAAGAGAGAGAACCAGTTTAGTTAGTCCAAGAAAAATTGTTTTGTCAAGGAACAACTATGCATACATTAGTTTACAGCAAAAGAATTGATCCGTTAAAGTTAATACTATAAAATCAGTTTTTTTATTTATTTATTAGTACTTTTAGTGAGCACTAAACTTATATTGTTTTTTTATCTATCTATGTACTATGTAACTAACTTGTAAGCTTTGTAATTGTAATCAGTGTATTCTAATGTAAAAGTTGTAAATTTCCTCAAATCCTCTCAGGTTGACACTATGACTCTTCATGTTATTGTTCCCTTAATTATTTATTTCCATATGTCTATCCAAATGATTCTTCTCAATATTTTTTTTTCTGTACAAAAAGAATAATAAAATTATGCATTGTATTTATTGAGTACGACAAAAAAATATTCATGATGAATGAAGGTGCTATGCAAAAGAGAGAAAGAATCACTCCGTTAATTACAATAAATAGTTACCTATATGAATTAAGTCAAGTTTCGTATACTCACGCATATGTGAATGGGCCAATGAATAAAGCAAATTAAATCGTTTCCCATTATTAATGGTGGAAGAGCAATTAGCAAGGAATGCATGTGAGACTCTAGTACACTCTGGGCATGTACAGTTCTTGTTTTTTGCTCATGGGGATATTTTCAGTGATTTGCATAAGATTCTCTTCTCTCGCATCTCTCAAACTCAATTTCTTTTTGCCATTATTAACCCACCTACAAAATTCTAAACTAGTCATAATGTGTTCATAGCTTATCCTTCCTTACCCAAAAAAGTTTTTCTTTATAGTGCAAAAAAGTGAAAATTCACAATTTGTATTATCCAAGCATTACAAACTTGATTAATTAGTGACACTAATTTAGTGTCACAAATTTGACTCTCCTAATTTACATGCATTCAAATTCATTCTAATTTTCAAGAGGAACCAAAGTAAACCGAAATGAGATGACTGTGATTTGTCAATCAGAATAACATTTAGAAGCAATATAATGCAATAGACGAACTAATGGCTTTGATGAGCCTAACGTTGAATGAACTGGCATTAATGTTGGGTACGATATATATTTAAAAAATAAAAACCGCATATGATGAAATTCATTTCCTATTTGCTGTGGACGTGGCTTGTATGCTATCAGCATAATATATCTGTATTGTAAAGTTCTATGATTGATACCCGATGTACTTTAAGTACAAAACTGTACTTGATATGTATCAATGCCACTGCACTCTTGTCTGTCGATCAAGCGTAAAATAAGGAATAGCAAGACGAGTATTATAATGCTCCTCTCCTCTCGATATTATTACATGTAAATATAATGGCCAGTGTCGGCTTTCACGATTTCAACCATCAGGCTAAAAAAACTATGCCGCTAAAAGGGAGTTGCAATGTAAGAATAATTTCCTTGTCCAAAACTTGTTAATGGTAAAGTAAATTTATTACAAGTTAAAAATAGCCACTCTCTTAACTTTATCTTTCGATCAATTATGTACTTCAAAAAATGCATGGACCACGTTCATAAAATTTATAATAATTAATATTATTATTTGTATGATATTATTTATATTTCTTGTACTTAAAATACTTAAGTAATACGGGACCGTATTTGCAAAAACAAAAAGTTGAGCTTGTACATTTAAAACTACAATATTAATGGCAGCGCAAAAATAGTATTTTGAGCAAGAACTCGATTGACTTGAAATTTTCTCTGTCACTGAGTAATGAGAAAAAAACAGATCTATTGAAGCAATTTTGAGAAAAAGTACACCGTCTTGTACAATTTAGTGAGCTAAAGTTGGTTAACATTTGAGCTCAATACATACGACATATAAATCTACAACTAATAAGTCTAACATATAGAGAAGGTAGGCACAATAAAAATGATAAACATTATATCATAAACATAATAAAAAGTGTACCACAAAATGGCATGAATTAAATAAAAATGCGTAGAGTAATGTACGCAAAATAATGATTATTATATATAAATAATAAAGGCAGAATGGCTTAGTAGTACATTCAACTCATATTTTGGTCATTTGAACCAAATGACTTGGTCATGTAGATTTCTGTGGCGTCATCATTTAGGAGGCATGATGTAAACATCCCGAATCAATGTTGAAGTGATAAAAGGAATTTGTTTCCTTTGATGCATGTGCGGTTGGGACGGAGTGTTAGATTCAAAGTGTAAGGCTACCTGTTTAAATAAATTAAATTGTGCACATAAATTAATAGTAATTCATAAAGAATAAATAAGGGTTTGGTTTAGGGAAAAACTCAAACTGGTGCACTTACTTCACGACAGACTATGGTCATCATTGCAAGCAAGTCCTTTTTAGCAGCATGTTTTGATAAAACAGCGCAGATGGCTTGAATAAACCAAGAGCCATTCGTTGTGTTCCGCCATGCATAAAAGCCTACATAATTTATTTCAAGATTAATAAATCATGTGGAATGTCTGTTAATTTTTTATGAATTGGCTAGACTAGACAACTGACCTGGGAAAGTACTGTAACAAATGAGAAAGTCCGCATGATTTGGAATGCGGTAAGTTTGTGGACTGGAGTCAACTTCTGTTCGACTGACCCGAGTCAATTTTGTACCTTCATCCAATTGAGATCCTTGACATGCTTGAATAAAAAATAATTTTGGCTTTCCAGCCAATGTAGGAACTCTGTCTGCTGTGAAAGATTGCCACAGCATATCTGGCTTGTACGAATAGTCCTTGGCGTACATCAAGTGAGTGTCTCCATGAGATAGAACAGCAATCAACAAGCAATCCCGATCGTTGTGATCTTCCTTGGTCACTACATGTATAAATAATATCGAGTTAGACAACTATTACTTATTATATGTTTCATAAAATTTGTCAAAAACACATAAAAACAAAAATAACCATACATGTTTCAATTTCACGAACAAGATCATGATAAGTCAACTATAATTTTAAAAAAACAAGATTAAGCAAAAATGGTAACAAATTCAGAATATAGAGAGATTAAAGATATAGATTAAATACGTCATCATGGTAAGTCACGTCAAAGCCCAAGTCCTTTAAGGTATGCTTCAAGTTTTGCTTGTCCTTCTCAGTTCCCAAACGACGTCCCAATTCTAATTGTGGGTTGAAATTTTCATGATTGAAGATAACAGCTCTTCCCCGTTTTGGATGGCTCATGTTGTACATTTCAGAATCCATATTCACGGGCATTCTAGTTACCACTTTACCAGTACCACTTGAGGACGACTCTCCTAGACCCCTGATAAGACAAAGTTTTAAATAAATATAATGATGTTCTTATAATGGGTTAAATGGTTTTCACCAGCAAAAATATTGATAGCTCCAGCAAATATTTTACCAGCAAAAATACTGAAAACGCCAGCAAATATTTTACCAGCAAAAATACCTAAAACGCCAGCAAATTTATTGTAAACACCAGCAAAAATATTGGAAAGGACAGCAAATGTTTAAAAGCATCCTGTTTACATTTGTAACACAAGTTTTTGTTCGAATTAATTTTTAAATACA
>JAQIVZ010003309.1:0-14735 GCA_034700945.1 Arrhopalites spinosus
GCTGTTATGCATATACACGAGGAATTTTTAACGACGGACAAAAAGGTTGAAAAAGTGACCGCTGGAAATTTTAGCTACAGATTACACTTTATCGTCTGCAAGAGGTCTATGGGTCCTACCCCTGCTGTTCATAAAATGTACAAAAATAACTTTAAAGGTCACCAAAATGTAAAGGTTAGTCATACATAATTCCTAAAATTAGAAAAATAACAAAACAACATGAATATTCCTACCCTTTGTGTGTACACATCCAAAAATACTATTGCCTTTATTATCTCTGAATATCTTGACTTGATTTTATGTCAGATGAAAGACCAAATGTGAATCAATAACTTAACTTTTAATGATTAAAGTTTTAGTTTTTTTTACTTACCCAAACACAATGAGGTTGCTGACTGGCCCAATGAATGGTTTGCCATGTGACATATTTTGCGTCCAGCATGGTTGCATTGGCTGGAAAATTGTCCACTGGATCAAAACAAACACCCACATCATGTCCACTTTCAACTTGAGCAAGTTCTGCTTGTTGACTTAACAGTTCGTAATAGAATATTTGTGACTCGGTCCAAAAATAATACATGGAACTACATGCAGCCGCGACACTGAGAAGAGCATAAATTCCTAGGCTCGGTAATGGCAATCGGTCCAGAGATAATTCAATATCCATTGTCCCAAGTTGAAGGGACATAGGCCCTGACACAGGATAGTATGCTCTCAACTCCAACTCGAATTCTCTTCTTCGAATCTCTTCTGAGAATTTAAGGAGCCGCTCTTTTGAAAGGTGTCCTTGACAATCTGGCGGCATGAACAGTTTTGAATGACAAAGGAAAAAAATAGTAGAGAGAGTTTAGATCTTTGATTAACTTTGATTCATTTTAATTTAGTGTGTATTTAATCAATTACAAAATGGATTTAGGAGAGTCCTTTTCGCCACAGTATTTTTCACCAGAAGATATTATAGCTTTTCAAATTCGAATACCTTGTACTACAAACATACTTCTTCCAAATTTTGGTAACGGCTACAACTAAGTTATCAATTATGTAAATATGTACTTTCTTTTTGAAAAATATGACAACTAATTATTTAATGTTCTATTTTTTGTAGGCTTTTTAGAACCTTCCTTGAATTCTGATGACCTCTCCAAAAACAGTAAAGTAGAATTACCTCTTTGGGCTGCTCGAGGCATGAGGAAACATGTAACGACTGAAATTCCCAAAATGTACAAAGAGGCGTATAGGTAAGTCACAGAATATCAATTTCTCTACACAGTGATGACAAGAATATTTGCATGTCATAAATCCATACCGTCTCTATCAATTTTCATGATGTCAAGTTATTAAAATGATCGTCTTTGATTATCTTTGTACAGAGAGGCTCTCAAGGCAGACCCCTCCGTAGTAGATTTGAATAAGATGGGACCAAATTTCTATCAGTCCGGACTACATTTATTATCAACTTTAGCTTCTCCAAAAGAAGCAGAGGAAATTGGGAAAGTCTTGCCACAGGTAAATAAATAAACAACAATAATATAATTCAGTTCTATTCTCAAAATTTTTATTCATTCATTTATTTCATTTTAGTATTTAATCCTGTGCTATTTTCATCATTAGGTGCTACAAAATCGTCTTCACAGTATAGCAGATTCTTACTCTTACACAAAAGCATTAAAAGCGGCTGATGATGACTGTCTACTAAATTGTGGTTCGCTCATGAAGGACACTCACATGGATATTTTGGAACAACAAATATTTCAAGATTCCAAAAACTCATTTGAATCTCTTTTATCTTGGCTTGAAAAATAGGTAATACAGTATACAGTACTGTAATAATAATAACATTTATATGTAATAATAGCAATATATTATAGGACATTTATTAAACCAAAAAAAATAAGTAAACGAGCATAGAACATTGTCCGTAATAACTAGTTCAAAAGTTATCAATAAATGAATAAGATATAATATTTTTTGTAGAAAGTGAATTTTTTTTTCTATTTCTTCATTAAATAAAATAAATATTTTCATGAGCTTCTGACTACTATTTGAAGACAACTTTTCCCCTGTTCGATGAGACAAAAAAGAGAAACAAAAATTACAACTATTTTATAACATTGTATATAATTTTTTTGGCAACAACTAGCCTATTTTGACAACTGAGTATCTATAGCATACGTATATGGCTTTTAGATTTGATTGTCCCTATATAGTCAGCACATTTTTGGAGGGGATCTCTGGAAAAAAAAATTAACAATAATGGGTGGACTTGATCCTTACGACTTTTGTAATTCTATCATATACAACTTTTAAGTAAACCAAAGTAGGTATCACTTTTGTGTGTGCAATAATCAGCTGCATGCACAAAATGTAGGTACTTTTCCGTTTTTTCTTTACCCTCTTTTTCTTCCTTTTATACTATATAATATTATAATATATTGTTTATATATAAGTATAATGTACGTATACATTGTACAATCGACGTCCAATAATCTATCGTACATTCTCTAGTCTCAAAATAATTACTGCATATCGTTATATATATATAAAATATATATCATCTCATCACATAACAATATAATTTTTGAATATAATATATTTTTATCTCTGTATAATATGTACAATATATAATTTGTTTATCGTGACTATCGTAAGCTGCATAAAAATTTGCTACGCATAACTAGGATTAGTGTCAAGGAGAGGCTCCGTCTTGAAAGCCATGGCTTGTGTGTGGGGGCTGACCATTTGATAGGACGGCTGTGAATCTTCATCTGAGAGAGCAAGTAACCTATGTTTGTCATCATATTTTTAACAATAATTATTTAGTACTTTGTGTACTGTAAAAAATGAGTGGCAAAATATTTTTCTAAAAATTTACATGAGTCCTATTTACCCAGAATTGTTATTAGTGGCCATTTGAGAGTCTCTGGAATTTGTGGGAGAGACTGTGTCATCTGCTGAGGTCAAAGTTCCATTACTGGCCGCTTCTACAAATACAAAAAAGATTCATACATTATTATTAACTCTGGGTATGTTAAAAATAAAATAAAATGGTAGCATAAAATTATGTAAGTCTATACAGATATAGCGTACCTCCAAGTAACATTTCTTGTAAAAGATTATCAATTCGAGCCATACCAAACAATTTGGCAAATTGAATTTGCTCAATCATTTGCCAACTAATAGATTGGAGAGCTGAAAAGTTTATCAATATCACAGAAAAAATTAATAGGATATAAAAGTCAAATTAATCAAAGTCTCGTAATAATTCCAACCCAATTTCGTACTCTCTTTCTCTTTTGCATAAAAATTCTACCTGGTAATGTGAGGAGAATTTCACCGAATCGACCTCTAGAATCATACTGGCGATCGCTTATATAATCTTCCAATAAAAGTTGCACTTGGAACCTAAGGGCTTTGATCCTATGTGGCTCTAAAAATCATAAATAACAACGAGATCAGTTATACATTCTATGAACATTAATAGCATTAATAGTTTCACCAATAAAACAAAGAGTGTGACATTAAAAGAAAAAAAATTAATCATTACCACCCAATCCTCGAGCATCTTTAATTTAAAAAAGAAAAATAACGTTAATATACTTATCTCTTACATAAAGTCTATATCATAGATCATTTAAATATGTCCATAACTCACTTGGATCAAAAAAGACAATAGCTTTGAGACAGGCAAACTCAGTGTCATCAATGTTAATATCTCTGAGAGGCTTTACCAGTTCATCAATGACACGACAACTCACTCGGCTTACATCTATTTTAAGGAAAATATATTAATCACAAAAAAATTAACACATTTTAAATTTATAGCCATAAAGTATAAAGACAATAAAACTCACCTGCTGCTTGACGGGGAAGAACAAAGTCATTGCCAAGAAGTAGAACATCTTTAAAATGCATCGACCTCCGGGCAACTCCTAATAAAAGATGTTCACCAGCGTGAGCACGCAGTAAGGCGACCTGAAAGTCAAAATAATGGATACACATTTATACAAGAAAGTCACAAAATAACGATAATGGTGACAAAATATATTTGCCATCATTCATAGTTAAATTCAATCGTTACACATGTAAATTCTTACTTGGTCATCTAATCGTAAATCACAAAAAGTTGGAATGTATTTGGCCCATTCGACAAGAACAAGAAGTTGCATTTTCATCGAGTCACAAATGTCATTGACAGTGGCAATTTTCTTTGACCTGATGTTGAATTCGTTCACATTAGTCTAAAAAATAGAAAAAAATCATTGTCAGTTGGCATTTTGTTCGTAATTAGGAGGATCTGTATCCCACACTTTATATGCACACATAACAGACTGTTATTAACAGTTGACCCCCTGTACAACAACTTCCATTATGTAGAGATTAACATAATGAGAAATAGTTGGAATTAACCATCTGATTAAATTCAAACCTTCTGTGAATGCAAGTCATTACACGCTCTAAAATATTTCTCACTAGTCTCACTACTACAATATAATTGAAAGAAAGTGCTCATAGTGAGTAGGTATGATGTTTTAAAATATCAAAGAAAATGAAAAATATTCGTCCAATAAATTCTAATTTCCATCTAGTAGTTAGTACATATTCAAAACTATCTGATTACCACTAGTTCAGCATATCACATTTAACATGAGCATAGTAATAGCACAGAGCATAAAAAGATTACTGTAAGGATACTACAGACTAGTTTTAACTAGTTTCATCTGCTCATTTCTCCAGCTACTACTCTACTACAAGTTTAGTGTAGTACACATTTCTATTTTTTGCCAGCTGTAATGATTCTAATACGGAAGAAGAAAAATATCTCAAGTTAGAGTAGAGAAAGAGAGAGTCTTCCTATAAGTATTTCTGTGCAAACAACTGTCAATACTAATCTCGTTGTGCTTAACCTTTACAAAGATATTCAAAGTGCTACAACCAACAGCCTTTGTCCAAGTAATTGGAGAGAACTAAATAGTTAATTATGACGCTAATTCTAGCATTTGAATATAGAAAATACACCTGTTCAATACCTCACGGGGATAGAAATGTGAGTTGATGGGTCACCCCAAATAAAAACAATATTTACACTAATCACAATGCTAACACTATAAATTGATCAAAAAGATTCAAGTGGCATAAATTCTTATAAACAACTACTCTGTAGGATAAATAATTGTCTAATTTACTCAAACTCATTTAAAAGATATACAAAGACATCACGACTACAACTCATGACATATCACAACCTTCAGATCAAATCATAGAATCAATACAGTTATTTAGTTTTCTTGGCTCCAACAGAAAAAAAGTTTAAATATTATATAATATTTATTTTCTTGTCTCAGCTCACGTTTTTTTTTTGCCAACTAACTATAACTAGAATCTTCTTCTAAAGACAAACAAGCGTCTACAAGAATATGGTCGGTATTGACAATTGACTAAACTAATTATTAAATTATGAAATAATTATTTCAAAAGTCAGTACTTTACATACACTCAATTTTTATATGTATTATGATTATATATTTACATCAAATTATTTAATTAAAGTATAGTAAATTTCGTCATCATTTCAAATATTATGTTATCAATTCCAGAAGTACATTTTTGTAGATGAGAAAAGATGACGAAAAAAATAACAAAACTAGTTTAGTACTAGTACCTATGTTTCTAGGTCTATATATTATGTACAAAGTCAGTATTACCTCATAATTAGATGACTGTCTCGCTAAAGAGTCCGCTTGAATAAGACTTGCCACAGTCAGAGCATTATTGGAACCCATTGAGCTGTCTTCAAAGTGTTCAACAAGTCACAAAAAAAGATCAAAACAAAAATAATTTGTTAAACAAAATTACACATTAGGAGCAGCATAAAGATGATATTTAATATTTATATTTATTAGATTAAAAAAAGACACACGTACCTTCAAAACTTGGTCTTCTACAACTAATTCTGTCCCTCTCATTCTGAACAGCTGAAATTCAAAACATTTTATTCAATATATTTGTATGGAGTTACTCAAAGGCTATTATTCATTTGAAAAAGTGTGATTGTAAACAAAAAAAAAAACTCTCACCTTCTTTTTTCATGCCAGCCTTAAAACATTTTCTAAGTCGACAATATCTACACTGATTCCTTTTATCTTTATCCACCACACAATTTCGATTGAAACGACAGGTGTACACATGATTTTTTCGTACAGAACGTCGAAAAAAGCCTTTACAACCATCACAGGAAGAAGCTCCATAGTGTTTTCCAGTGGCTCGATCCCCACAAATGGCACAAAATTGATTCACCAACGACATATTATGAGCTCCGATTCCGCCATTTCCACTCACATTATTATTATTACTAATGTTATTATTATTGTTATTGTTGCTAGCACCATTGTTACTACTCGCACTACTATTATCCCCTTGATCCCCGTCTGACTGACCCATGTTGACCGAACCGTTAATTCTTCTTCCCCCCAGTGAACTTTCTCCTAATCCTGTAAAATAAAACAAAATTACATATAAAACAATGTCAATCAAATTTTAATTTAAATGGTAACTGGAAGTCTATACTATACAAAAACATTTGAACCAAGATTTCGTAGAGGTTTAAGTAAATGGAACCTTTTTAATAAATTTTACTTTCTCCTCCTCATCACTTCCCTTAAACATGTGTTCAAAATTTATACAAATCATTGTCAAAATTTCCAAGAAATTCTATATATTCGGACATAAATAAAAAATAAAATGATGCAGTGCCACTCTATAAAAAAAGATAATGAATATTATGCAATTCAAATCACCACAAACATATAGTTTGATACAAAAAGATATAATCATGTCCAGGTGTATAGTCCTATCATTGTGTTGAATAAGTTTATGAATAACTAAAAAAAATATATACACACATTACAATGTGTATATAATGTCTCATATTATGATTGTACAAAAACTATTATAGTCCTATTTCAATTTATCTCTTTATCATTCATTTGATACAGTGTTATTAAGAGTATAGGACAAAAGATAGCAATGGTTATAAAGCAGTTAATTATTTTTCTTTGACATCTCATCTCGTCTTTTATCGAAGCACGTGCTTGATGTCTGCTACATCGAACACGTTCAATAGGAGGGTCGTAGCGTGGTCATCATCCATTTCAATTACAATTTCATACATGTACACAGCTAATGCATGTGGTGATCACCTCGTATCTATACATGTGTGTGGATGTACATACTTTTATCAAAGTGATCCAATTCCATTTTTGATTCTCCATTCATTCATACACATATATAAACACACCGTGTAATAACGCCAAGTGGTGGTGACCGACGTACTTGCCGTGTAATATGCCTTTTTATTAATAGTTAAAATACACACTGTAAATTCAAATATTCTTTGAAAATTCTACAACACCAATATAGCCTCTGCCATCCTCACAAAAAAGATTTAACATTTAATTGTGATACTAATGCACATTTTGTTAAGATTCTTGCTTAAAAAATAAAATCAGTTATAAATCATACTTTAGCAAATCCTAATAGATCACTTCTGTATTGTTGTCCTTTAACGTCGGCTGGACTCTGTTTTATGTTTGTTATTTGAGTACAAAGATTATAACTACGAAAAACCAACTCATGTTCTTGTCATTAGACGACAATAAAAGTGCTATAATCACATCAACTATTTTTAGCCAGCCAACTATGGATGCTCTAATAAAAATAGCACACACTTGTATCACTTCAACTACTTGATATGCACAGATTTAATTATTGTAAGGGAAAAGATAAAGAATTTTATCCAGTGCACTGTGGCCCACCAGACGAGACGTACACAAGGATGAGGGAACACTAATCAAAAATCATACTTGTTTTCAACTGAAAATAATGTTAGTCACTGAAAAGTGCATGTTACCTAATGATTGAAGAGAGATTTTCAGAAAGGTCACGCATTTCAAATGTTTACATGCCTACATTTTATTAGTTACAGTAAACAATAAATAAATTTATTGTTGCTACATATTTTATGATGAGAGTAATATTGGTTAATAGACAATCTGGCATTTTATAAAATAAGAAGATCAAAAGAATGATACATCATGGCACATAATTAAGATATTATTTATAACTATTTAATTAGCTCATCCAGTGCCATTTACAATTCCGACATTGCCAATCCTCTCGAAATTTTCAGTGTTGGAATGCACACCCGGCAATATTTATAGGCGCCGACAAGTTTCAATTCACTTGAATTTTTTTTAAGAATTTATAACAATTTTTCTCTCTTTGAAAATGTATGTGTAAATAATATCTTCAAACTGACTATTCAACTCCTATCATGGGCACACAATCTTTGCAAACTCCTCCTTGATCTACTTGACAATGTTTGTACAAACAAGAATATTTATGGCATTTTTAAAGTGAATCATAATTACGTAAGGAGCCCTAAGTGCACACACACACACAAAATAATTATTTCATTGCTAAGTTTCTCTCTTATGTCAATTGTCAACAAAAACATGTTTTGAATGGTGTATCAAATTACAATATTTTACTCATGACAAAAATTTCCTTATTCATCCAACTCATACATCTCCTACCTAAATAATTTTTCCTTTGAGAACAAATCTATCAAAATTTCAAGACAGTAACAATAGAAAATCAACATTGTACTTTTTATTGCCAATTCACATTCAATACCTAAATACATTAGCCGAGTCTTAGATCATACATTATCCAACTCATATTAAAATGAATACACCGGACAAATCAATAATTATTAACTATGATGGTGTATTTTCCTTTGGTTATTTCTTTTTATTTAAATGTATTGTATCATTATTAATTATTACCAAATATCATGGGAATTCGTCAGAACTTTCTCAACTGAAGAAAACAGTCAATTTCCCATAAACAAATCTTTGAGTTGCAAAACTCTGACAAGTCGGTTAATTTTACTAAGTTGACTTGACTAATTTTAGCACCCACGTCAAGTAAATTAAACTTCAAGTGTGTATTAGAAAAAGAAAAAGTCTGAAAATCAATAATAATAAGATGACACTGTGCACAACACTGCCTATTTTTCACCACTAAATTATTTTTTTCAGTTGCAAAAAGAACACAAAAAAAGTTTCAACTTTTGTCAAATTGTGATCCAATTAAAGTAAAAGAAAAAACTGTCTCTAAATGTACTTTGAATAATTTAAGACAACTTTATTGAATGCAAACTACAAGTACAAGACTAAGATGAAGGAGAGAGAAGAACAAAGTAGGACTCAGAATGCCGCGCAATGATGATAGTGAGTTGACAGGAATCAACTGACAGACTAAAAGGTAATGTTTCGATTGCCATTAGTCACACAACTTTAAATAGAAAATAAACTGAATGTGTCGTATAAATAGGGGAGGAGGGAGATAGTGAACCGGCCTCGGACCAAAGCTGTCCAGACAAACGCTTTCTTAGCCTTTAAGAGTATGAGGAGTAGAACTCTATCTCTCTCTGTACATAGCTACAGTAGACCTTCTATCATTAACTATTGGCTACAGTTATAAGATGCTCATAGGTACATACATTACATACACACAGTACTCAAAATTTAAAAGAATACAACTAAAAAATATGAAACAAAAATGGTAATAATAAATTTACAATAACATATGTATGTACGTATACCTACATCATGTACCATTGGGAATATTTGGGAGGCTACTGAAAAATCATTTAGTCATCGTTGTCTAAATATTACATTATATATGTACACTGAAGGAAGTAACCAATAAAACTCTGAACCTGAGTTATATTTATACTGTACAAATATTTTATATATACTTTTTATTATAGATTATAGCCATAAAGACCATTTTTAGGCTAATCGGATCAATACACATAAATACAATCCATCCGACTTTTCCATCATAAACTTCTCTTTTAGATATTTTTATAAACCAAATAATAATGGTACATACAGTATACTAAATATTAAAACACTTTAAAGGTCTAAATTTCTATTAAATTTTTGAATTGTTCTCGAAAATTAATTTTTAATTAACATGGCATACGAAACATAAATATGATTATATTTAAAGTGTCATAATAAGTCTTAATTTTATAAACTTTGTATGTAAATACACACATGATACATAAATATTAAGTCAAGTCTTAAAAGGTATATAATCCTCGTCTATCCCAGTGTACAGTACACACATAGACGCCAGTCTAAGGTTGTCATTTGTATGCATATGACTATTAATTATGTACACACATAATACATACGAGTGACCCAGGCATGCTTTTTCATGGCCTCAATGCATGACACAAGAGTGAGCACCATATGCACCTCATCAAGCCGCAAAATGAGACACAAAAAAGAAAAGCGTGCATCTATTCAATCAAATTTATTCGACCGATTAGACATGCAGTCATCTCCTTCATACAATGTTTATAAAAAAAGGAAGAAAAAGAAGCCACTTGGTGATTAAGTCCTAATATTACTTAAAAGTGTATAGACACAAAGTAGTTTGGTGCTGACGATGCATTTGTTCCTTTACCCCAGTAATATATTGTACATCGATTCCCGCCACATCACAACCGAGAGAGAGGAGTAATAAAAAGTTCAACTGAATTAGAAACGACCCCGAGTCTCACAGCTGCTCTTTATAGTTCATCTAAAACAATTTTAATTTCTCTTCCAAAGGTTTTCTTTTTCTCAATTTTTCTTCTTCTTTATAGGGTTAAGACAGATAAAAATAAATATCCTTCTTCTATTGCATCCCTTCCCCCATTAAGGTTACATAAGCAAGAAGTACCATATGCAAGGATGCAATGCAAAAAAAAACTTTTGGAAATATTTCGCGTGTCAAGTAACATGCGTTATTGGCTACTGGTGAATTAATACGATATGACGAGCAGAGACCCTTCTCATCTCTCTCTCTCTCTCTCTCATCAAATATTAAACTAAAATAAAAAAAGACGAGAATTAATGTAAGATGCAATCTTTGAATATCATTGCACCATTCCGGATGTGCTTCCAGCTGAGCAACTCAGCACTATGTATAGATTTTAAGTTGCAAATAGATAACATACAATTATACATGATATATGTAGAGCTTGCAAATTCATCATTCTCCAATGAACATGTTGTAACAAGTTATCGGCCCATTTTACTGCTCTACTGGCGGTTTACTCCTAGTCACTGTAACTGTTGTCTTAGAGCAGGGAAAATTTTAATCCAAGTGTCTTATCTTTCTTCATGAATTTTAATTAATTAAATTTTTTGCAACTTACTCTCATTACCTCTCTCTCTCTCTCTTACATAATAAAATCTTGAACAAAAAATAGTATAGACTATTTTTATTGGAACACATAAATTTAATTATTTCATCTCTCATTTCAATAATTCAATTATTAGAATAAAAATTCTTATCCACTTGATACACGTCATGCGGATTCAATTTCAACTCTTATGATGCATCAAATTGAAAAATTCATTAAACACACAACTACTAAGTAACTAGATATAAACTTGTTTATAAGAAAAAGAATTTAACAACAATTTTATAAATTTTATAATGCTCCAGTTGGCATTCTATAGTACATAGTTGTCGTATTTAATTACCAGCAAGTGCAGTGACGATGGACACTCACAATTTAATCTACATTTTCTTCTCCTACTCCTTACTCAATTTTTTATACTGGAATGACGTACTCAAATTCCATAAGAGTCACAATTGAAATATTGTACATTTTTCGGACAAAGCAAAAGCAATGAAGTATGAAGGTTGCCATGTACTAGGCTACTTAGCACGACATGAAAATCACAAAAGACTATGAATTATTTGACCATAATATAAATTATTTTTGACAGGATATGTAACTAAAATTATTTATATATTTTTCAACTGACAACAATCAAAGAAATTTCTCAATGACATTGTTTATAAACACGTGTCAAGAGTGTGACAGGTGATTTAATCAATTAAATACGTCGCAAGTCGTCTAAATTAAACTCCACTGGCACCTTGATTATTTTAATTGAATAATTTTATTTATTTGTCTACATGTTGATCTTGAAGATGATAATTTAGTTTGTAGTTTGTAGTAATGAAGATTTTGTGAAACACATTTACTCAACAACTTTAAATATACCGACTCTTCACATTCCTTGATTCTAGTATTTTCTATTCACGTTGTTAGTTGTTTCTGGGCCATGTGACGGAAAGAAAGAGAGTAAGTTGCACAATATATTGTTACTGAACTACAATGAAGATGAGAAAAATGAAACAAAATTTCTGTTACAGAATGAAATGATTCTTATTCTGATTGTGTGTATCTTACTAGAGTTATTTGTAATATTTGATATTTCAAATCTCCAAACGTCTCAAAAAAAGAGAAAGAATTAAAAGTTTTAGTATACAATATGTTACAATTAAATCTCATATTGTTAGAACATAGGTAAGATTTATCAGAAAACAATCTATCGGCATTTTTGTTCCCATGAAAAATTTCATAAAATATATCATACGCTGCGTATGATACGCATAACTATGGATATGAACACTGTCGCATCAGAACTACATGGGATCTCTCTCTCTCTCTCTCTCTCTTAAATGATGAAAAATGTCAATATTATTGGGTTTACAGAGTACAAAATCTATGGAATGAAAAAGAGCACGCTCTGAGTTGCTGACAAGTAAGTTGGTATAAAAAAATTGGTTTCATGTTGTACAGTAAATAAAAATACAAAAAAAAAAACTTTATATGATCCAGATCACTGTTTAAACATACACATCAAGCCACAGTTACATTTAACGTCGACACAAAACACGACCAAATACAAAGCACGACTTGAAAACAAGGAGAGCCAACTCGGTAATAAATAATGGAAAAAAGAAAACTAAATAAGTAATAAATAAATAAACAAGAATGAGTTGCAACTATGTAAAAGAATCCTTAAAGCTTACACTTTTTTCCCCTTTTCTTTCTTTCGTCGTAGAAAATTCTAAAGTGACTTTTAAAAGGTTGCTCAAGTATGGACATTTTTTTTGTGTGTTAAGAAAAGACGAGACGACCATTTATTTATAAAGAGGAAATGATTTTACTCGTACAGAAAAAGAAAATCTGGAATTTTCTCTCACATTGTCAAAATCAATCCTCAAATCAAGATGAGTGAAAGGATTTTTGGATTGAGTCATGTAGTTAAACGAGAACATTTTTATTGGCTGCATGTTTTCCTCTTGTGTCCTAACCGGCTTCCATCTAATGTAATTTCATCAAATGAAATATTTACAAAAAATCAAAGTTTGTGAGAACCACCAAGTCTTGGAGCAAACAAGAATTTTACATGTACTCTCAAATTATTTAGAGAGACATTCTATTTGATCATCATTTTAAAGTAAATAGGAACCCCATCGTCACCCACATTTTTTGTATACCGCCTCCATAGTCAACTAGAAAAAATATCAAAAATATGCCATTCATCTCTCTGTGGAAACGGAAAAAAATGTACAGAACCCGCTCTTCGTGGGTTACACTCTAAAATTAGCTTATCAAGTTTATTCTCCACAGCTGTTGTCACAATCAACATGACCTCGTGATCATGGATCGTCATGCTGTAGTATAATTGTACGGCAAATTTGAAGAAATTTTAGTGCCTTACCAAATAATATGCTACATATTACTTCAATGTCAGTAAGAAAGGAAGAAAAAGAGAGAGATAGAAATTGTTTTGATTCAAATTTTACTGGCAGTTGTTGTGGTTGGGTGGTATAAACAACAAAAAAAAGTATAGCACGATAAAAACGAAAAAGTTTTGAGAGTGAAAGTGACTTTGAGCAACATATGCCTAAGATTCTGCATATGAGTGACGATTATGTATGTAGTTTTGTTTTACGTAATAGATTAATTAACAATGGCTAGCAATGACTTGGTTTAATATCTTTTGAAATTCTGCTCTCCATTCTTGCTCCATTAAAAAATTTGCCATCTTATTTTAACATAACTAACGAAAGTACACAAGAAACAGGGAACACATACCTTTTACACTTTTTGACGTAGTAAAGATTATAATCTTATTTGCAAAACTACGACCTACAATTGTTCCAGAGTAATATTTCAAGATCAACTTTTTTATATTGAAGGGAAATGGTCTCTCTATACATTTGAGAACATGGGAAGGAGTGAAAGAATGGCGTGGTAATGATAGAAAAAGAGGAGCATGAGCAAAAATAATAATAGTATTGTACATAATATCATACAAATTGTGTGACGATCACATTTACGCTAACTTCTAAAAGTAGGAGTGAGAGAAGGTCTGCATTCTGGCTGGCTCTCACTCCACTGACGTAATTAGGCAACCGCATTCATAAGCCAAAATTCTCAAATACCCACTTACTCCTCGTTATTATTCACACATAAGTTCACCTATCTATACTTTACACTGTACATACCTTGCATTTTACTAGGAAACTCGTACACAAAAAAATGACCTATAACTTGTTTCTATATTTTCAATTCATCTATAATGTACATGTGTCCAAAAAAACTACTACTTCTGTCTATTATGAGACGGTAGAAAATTTATCTGTGTACATACGAAGACCCGCTTCATGAAAACCTGATATATCTTTGTCAGTCACACACTTGGAAACAGTCTCCCAAGGGTTATTTGTAGGGTCCTACGTAATTTTTTCGAATGCATTATCTTCGAACGTACTATTTTCGAAACATTTTGTTCGAATGACATTTT
>JAQIVZ010003310.1:0-14734 GCA_034700945.1 Arrhopalites spinosus
CTATAATTTTGGATTTTTTCTGATGCTTATAGTTTAGACTGTAGGGGGGTAGCAAAAGGTTATGTGCCACCCTGTATATTGAGACAAGGGTCATTTGTAGTAAAAAATTTAATGAGACAATATCATAGACTTTGAGATGCACAAAAAGAGAGAGTGTGTCATCACAAGTACATCCAATGTGCAATATTTAATTGTCCAATTTAATATGATTGTCCTGTCAGTCACTGATTTAACAAACTCCTCCCTGCCCTACCCTACCCTATACTTTTGATCATTGAAGCCAATTTTTGTTAGATGTGCAAATAAAAATAATATTTAGTTTTGGATGTTGTAAAAAAATCATTTAGGTGCAGTTTATCATTATGGACATCTGGAGAAAATTTTATATGATTATGTTTTATGAGAAGCCATATAAAATAATTGAGAGATGTGTAGGACCTAGTTGTGATTGGAAAACAAAAAAAAGGTTTATTTATTGTTTCAAAATTCAAGGCTCAAAATAGTTGTATGTACTATGAAGCAAATGACCTATGAAAATTTGAATATAAGGGTGGGTAGGTGTAGAGCCATTTGTCCATGTCAATAAGTAGAACTTGATCTTACCATTTTAATTTGCCAATGAAAAAAAAATCGCATTCGCGAATCTCAACTCATGCATTCATAATTCTTTTTTTGCAACAACCTTTTATGGATGCTCAATCTTATTCCTTTGATTCCTAATAAGAGTCTCCTATCAAGATTCTACATAAATTTACAAAAATAAAGATTGTGAACTAAGACACAAGGAAAATTTGTTGGTCGGCATGATTGTAATTTATCAAAAAATGGGAGAGATTAAAACTAAAAGAGGATGGGGGAAAAAAATGTTGCAAATTATTAATTTTTGTAATTTTTTAATGTGTAGGCATTTATGGTTGGTGTTGTATTCAGTAAAATGAGTAAGTGACATTCAAATAATGTTGTTTTTTTATTTCATGACCTTTGTATTAATAGTTCAAGATTAAAATTCTTTGTATCTTTCCATTATATCTGTAGGTCGACCAAAGAAACGGACTCAAACACTTGTCTTTAGTAAACATGGCGTCATATGTCAACGGGATGGAGAACTCTGTCTCATGTTTCGGATTGGTGAGAGAAAAACATAAATAAATTCATCATTTGTATCGTTATGATAAATGACTCATAAATATATTTATCCACAGGTGATATGAGGAAATCACACATAATTTCAGCCAATGTACGTGCTCAATTGATTAAACGGCGAGTGACTGCTGAGGGTGAAATTCTTCCATTTTATCAACACGAACTAAAAGTTGGAGGTAAAGTCCCCAGTCAAATTTTATTGTAATCCAATTTAATGATGAAAGTCAATTTAATTTAAAAAATTCACACTAAAAACGAGTATGCATCCACACAAGTAGTACAAGGATAAAATAATCATCACTTGAGCAAATCAGTGATGTGTATAGATTCAAATAACTAAAGTCTGATTAAATTGCAGCAAAAGCATTATAAGCTTATAGTAAGAGTTATTTATAAATGTTTTGGAATTCGACTCCTATTCACTCATAAATTTTAGCCAACGTTTGTAAATACTAATCTATTTTTAATTTAATTGTTTAGTTGACTCTGATCAGTCCGACATATTTTTTATTTGGCCCATGATTGTCGTTCATCGAATTGACAAGGACAGTCCTTTGTACTTCACAAGTGCAGAAGAATTATTAAAAGAAAAGTTTGTTATGCTTATCATCATTTCATTTCCTCTCAAATTACGTGTACTTGAGAGTTTCAATCGTTAAAAAATATTTATGTATAAATTTAATTAATTCAGGTTTGAAATTGTCATCATTCTCGAAGGGGTCATCGAGTCAACTGGAGCCACTACTCAAGCCAGGTAAATATGAGCCACCAAAATTTTATGGGGACGTTTTCTGTCTTTACTAATTAAAATTAAATGAATGTAGAACATTTAACCAAAAACGTTGATTATTCAAAGGTCATCTTACATTCCAAGTGAACTACTGTGGGGCCATCGTTTCGAGTCACTTGTTGGTTTTCGTAAGGATGTTGGAGAGTACACTGTAGACTACAGTTCATTTAATAATACCTATGAAATTGAGACACCCTTGTGTTGTGCCAGAGATCTGGATGAGATCAAATCAATTCAAAACGGGGTCAAGCAAAAAGGTACTTGTATAAAAGATTTATTAACTAAATATTTAAAGCAGGAAAAATGAATTTGTGTCTCACGGTCAATATAATTTGTGAGATTAGTTATTTGCTTCCATATAAATTTTTATTTGATGATTATAATGTGCCATAGGACTTCGTTTACTAACGTCCCCCTCATTCCGAATTTCATCTCTATCATCAGAGCCTTCCTCCACATTAGGAAAATAATTGAACTAGAGTAAAATGTAAGTGATATAAAATATAATTGTAGTGTTCCTCTTAATGAAAGAAATTCAAAAAAAAATAATTCCAGCTATAAAACATGGTCGCTATTTTTGCCAATTGACTATGGGCATGCACAAAATTGGCAAATTAAATGACTGACAATCGTCTTTAACTACATAATGCATGTGTACTAGTTTAGCACACGACGATGAATATTTCCCGTTTAAAATTACACACACACGGTAATGTATAATGTTACTCATATAAAAGACAGCATAAAGACAGCTGACTGTACAAAGCATACACACAATGAATTAATATGAGACGACCAATATAAAATTTATATACATAAATATTTAATAGCCATGTCACACTCATAACTCGTGTCTTTCTCAATTGAAACTACTTGTTACTCATGAATGAATAAATCAAAAATGAAAGAAAGAAACATGATGAGTATTTTGTGCCAATTATAAATTGATTTTTCTGAAAGCTTTTTATTTAACAGACGGATATGTAAACTATACAATTAATATTCTCGTTAGTCATGAAGTGAAATGAATACTTACAAAAATAAATTGAAAAATTGTCTTTTAGAATAGATAAGGAATGATAGCTCTTCTATTTGAAGGATATGACTTCCCAAATGTTTTCTTGTAAAATTTATGATGATGGTACGATCGTAGTCCAAGGAAAATTGTGGTGAATATGGCAAAGAGTATCTGTTTCAAAGAATAATTTAATTTTATTAATTAATATTTTAAAATTAATTTTTAAGTTAAATTAATTTTGCTGTAATCAGAAAAATTAATTAAATTAATTTTTACCTGTGGATATTCCCTCGTTATTAAGGCTACGCCAGTCCATTCCAAAATTTCGCCAAAGTAATTGGCCCCAGAAATTAAAGAAAAGAGTCCTCCTCGGGGTATTTTGTAATTTTTTGTAGAATTATTTTTCTTGAGGGAAGCGAGGAGTTCATCATGATAAATATTTGTGGCCATTCCAATGGCAAACAGGATGGAACCTTTGTAAAAAAATATTTGGCATAAAAATAGTTAAGTGTCTTGCAATGTATTAGCAATTTAGCATGTAAATATTTACCCAATGGGAGGAAGATGGGATTCTCTGTGATTTTCTGAGTATTGAGAAGATGTTGAGCCTGGAGAAGTCCATTGAAGGAACAGAAAATGAAGGCTCCCAATATAGTTCCTACCGGAAGTGGCTTGGCATCTGATGATAATCTCAATGGATATATAAAACTCCTGGAAAAATTACAGAATTCACAAATTACATTGAATTTCATAATTTTTAATAGCAAAAGACAAAAGAGCTTACCTATTAAAATAATGCAGTAAAATGAGGACCATTGGAATGCAATTTGAAACATGGCTAACAAAAAAACATGAGGTGGTCAAGTACAGATAAACTGGAATTAAGACCACTGGACATTCTTGAAGCTAAAATTTCATAATTCATTAAAAACAAATATATTTTTCATAAGTAGTCTAGAATATTTGATTTTTTACCATCCAGCCAATTTTAGGATTAATAGTTGGACCCAAACTAGGAGTTGAATAACGTCCATAAGGGGCTGGAAAGAATACACTGTACAAACCCACAACAACAGTGTACCAAAAACCAATCCATGTCATGCGAACTATTAATTCCCCATCTGATGTCACACTAAAAACTCTATATACAAATTCTAAACTTGTTCCTGAGAGCGTTGCCATTTCTATAGTAAAAATGTACCACTATCACTTCAGTGAGAAAAGTTGGCTAAAGAAACCTCACATTTATAAGACTTTGAGCTAATTATATTTTCATTGACTCTATATAAATTTTTGTTATCAATCACAGACACAGTGATAAGAAAATTTTGCCGACTTGCCATTTACTGCCAAAATGTTATGCTTACTAATTGTCAATTGTGCGTGTTGATGTTTCTTTTTCTCACTAAAACTAAAAGTTTCAGGCTGAAACTTTCAGCTGGAATAATTCTTGTCCAGCCTTTGTTTTTGCCCTCCTGCCTTCCGGCAGAACTAGTCATGGAATAATTTTTCTCACAGAAAAACTTGGAGAATTTTATATACCACAGTAATATGTACTAAGCATATAAAAACTAGCCAGTTAGCCTAAGGATATTTAGCAATGTCAACATTTTTTACCCTTGCAAACCGCTTAATAAACATTTAACATTTCTCCTTCAAAAGCTCTCAAACTTGACTGGAATCTGGAATCATGAAATAGTACATACAACGTGTACAACGTGAATGGAAATATGTAGGTAGTGAATTTCTGATGGTACATCACCTAATATGATTTGGAAAAAAATTGTAGGGAGAGTAAGAGAACAGTGAAATCATTGAATTTTATTTCTTGCCCCTTGTTGACAAGCAATTGTCTCTACATTACTAGCACCTAGTAATCATAAATAACTATTATGTATTCTAATATCATTCTAATACAAATATTACAAAGACGACGAAATGGGAATATAACATGTAAAAACAAGCTTTTGCATTGTATTAGCATCCCTATTAAATCACCTTTATTATTATTTTAAGCTATTCCAAGCATCAGGTCAAATCATGTCCCTGCTCATCAGTCCACCAAAAAAACTCCTCAATGCACTTTTAGCTTTTAATTTATTTTTATTTTTTCAATGTTTTTAAGATTTAATTATTCTCTTTTATGATTTTATTATTCTCCTTCATTCTTATAACAATAATGATACCTCATTTTAATCATTGATTTCCTCTTTTTAATCTCATTCTCCTTTTAGTAGACTTAACTACGTTTTTTGTATATTCAAATTAAAATGTGCGTATACGCTTCCTATTTATACTACATATATAAATATCATCATATGAACAGTATATTTTACTATTATATACTTACTCAAACATTTCACATTGAAATTCGACAGCTAAAAATATATAAATATGATTAAATTAATTATAACTCAAATTTTCAGCACGGTTAAATAATTAAAACATGAAGTTTATGTAGCTATGTATTGTAGGTGTGTGATGTACTTTTTTTCTCCATTTCAAATGTTGTGTGGCCCTTCCAGTGTTGTACAAGTAAATAAATAAATAATTTTAGATAAAATTAATGAGCAAAGTATTCGACATTGTTGGCACTAAAACGTTTAAGCAAAATATGATAATATAACGAGTAACAGAAATTCTCATTTTTTGTGTTTTCCTGATCACCAACTACTTAAAAATACATGTAATAATTATCATTGGTAACATTCAATGACCGATTATTTTAAACAATTCCATCCTAGTCTAATAATGTGCATCAACTGCCACGTACTGTCCAGGACTTGGAGTTACATTACCCGAAGCAGGAGTCATATTCTGGGCAGGTGCTTGTGGTGGAGGAAGTACGTGCACGCATTCACCTCGACTAATGGGAAAAAAACAGTTCAACAACATGAAATAAACCTGGACAAAAATTTACTCAAAAATTCATGTAATAAATCCATTAACAATTTGTACCTCTGATTGAACACTTGACCGGAATTAAATGGTGTTGTTCTGAAAAAAACAGTGTCACATTGAGTTAAATCCGAAAAAGAGTTTTAAAATGTATATATCACTATGTTGACCCAAGAGCCTTCAAAATAGATTCTGTTTTTCAGTTTGGAATTACATAATTGTAGAGTCCTTTTAGAAACTCACAATTACTTGAAAATTTTAAAATACCTGGCATTAAAATCTAATTTGGGAACGGATGCGTTTCCACTTCCACCTGTGCAAAAAATACAACGTGAATTATTACATTACATTCTATAATTTTTGTACTTGTAGTTCCGTTCATTAAATGTTCACGTAATTATTAAATTATAATTATACAAATGTATTTAAAATATTTGAGCTTACTTTTTTGATCTGCCGGAATGTATTTAGACAAATGAACTGTAGGCAAAGGTAAAAATCCTGGACTCATCGGCATTATATCAATGATAATTTGTTGTGAATTGGATTCCTCCATGGACACAACGCCTATTACATAGAATCAATGAAATGAATTAATAGTTATATATGAACCACAGGAAATCAAAAGAAACAAATACATTTCTTTTTCTATACTTACCGGAAGTTCGTCCACATATGGCCCACATGTGTTGATCAGCCCTTACTTCAAAATTACTGAAAATAAAATGTATAAATAATTTCAACTACGTAAGACTAATGAACAGGTAGAAATTATTGTAAAATTAGTTTGTAGATTCTTACATAAGCGACGTTTGCTCTGAATTATCGTACTTAGTAATATCAATGATCATAGAGCACCTGAAAGAATTTTAAAAGTTCACTTTCTCATATAATAATTCCTACAGGAATTTTGAAAATTCTCTTGAAAAGAACATGGTGAGACTTACATGTTTCCAACTCGGCAAAGTCGAGGTCCTAAATAAAATGACAAGGCATAACATCATGAAATAATCATCATTTACAATTTAGTTGTTTTCAATAATAATGAATTGACTGTAAAAAAGTAAATACCATTCTCAACCCCTTTGTGAGGCTCAACGCGAGACCTAATTTCAAATTGTGTCTGTAAAAACAATTCGTCATTAAAATGAAGATAATCATCACAATATTATTTTTCAAAATATGAGCATAGTTATTCAAACCTTAAATCGTTGCAAACAAATATAGTAACGGTACAATTCGCATGAGTTTCCATCCCTGTATCGTACTTCATCTCCATTTGTTTCCTTTTTGATATTTTCTGTGGGTAGACTATTATTGAGCAAGGCAGAATCCGTAGCTTGGAATGTAATGGAGAATTCCAATCGTAAAGAATTTTCGTCGTCAAGTAACTCTTGTGTCCCAATTTCCCACATGTAAGATGTTGTTTGCCCATTATTTAAAGTCTGTATTAAATACATTTATTTAACATTTCATCAATATGAATGACTTTAATGTCCCCTTATTTTTTTATAAAAAAGTGAATACATATACCAATTACAAAATATTATAAAATAATCATACCAATTGTTGTGAGCGAGGATTCAAAGGGACAATTGGAATATCTTGGACATTTTGATGTTGAACAGTGAGTTGATGTGAAGATAATGTAAATGTTGCACTATTACAAAGTCCGTGTAGCATAACTTGAATAAATTTCCGCTGAGCCACTGTATTTAGTCGGTGTGACGACATGAAAGGAGGGATGAAGACGATTGGAATCTTGGTCTCCTCATTTGACCAAGGACAGCGAGTTATCAACTATTTATATTTAAAAAAAAGTATTTAAAATTAACGTCAAGGTCCAAAAGCATAATTTCAAGTTGAATGTCCTCTCATACACAGAAAAACATTCTACCAGGGATACAATTAAAAGATTAAAACCCAACAGTACTTGCCTTGTGCTCAATAACTGAATTATCTTTTTGTGGTAGCAAGTCTGCCTTGACAATAAAATAGACTGACACATAAGTAAATGGTTCTGCTTCTGGTAGTACTAAGGAAATCTCGGAACCAAGTGGAGAGTCCCTACCAGCTTTTAAAAGAAGACCAAAACTAGACCGGGTGACATGTAAGACCATCCCATCAGGAGGAATATTGTTGCTGCCAGTATACAAATTGAGGGTAATGACTTGTTCGATGCCCGCAATTAAATTTAGGTTCTCATTCCCAGATCCAATCTCAATTCGTCCTCCCACTTTTTCTACACAAAATTTGAAACGACAGCCCAGACGAGGCGATAATAATTCAAATTGTCTGATTTGAAGTGAAACTTGACCAACTCTGTACACTCCAGGTTTTGTAACCTACAAAGTGAAAGATTATGAGCGTTACTCTACAATTAACAATTAAGTATAGTTTAACAAAAAATACACCCCATATATTTCACTCTACATTTTTGAAAACTACATTTGTCTTACTTGAGCATGGAGTGTCAGAGAATTAGCACCCGGGTTCAAAATAATATCATTGGATTTGGCAACCAGACTAAAAGAAAAAGAGAGTATAAATTTTAGTACTCTCAATTCAATACATTTTTGAATGATGATTATTCATCAGATAACTTTGCATTAAATTTTACGGGAAAATATCCTTACCTGAAATCTGTTTTTAGAAGCTGTACATCACTCGCCTTCATTTGGCTGTCTTTTCGTCTACATGGAGAGAATAAAAAATAACTCACTCAAGTTTACATTCACACACACCATGATTTTTTTTAAAAAAAATGTGAGCTCACCTGAGAGCTTGGTGAGAATTATGGCACAATAATCGTCCACCGTGAACACTTTTATCTTGCTTGACGTCCAAATGTTGACTCATATCTAATCTCAACATGATATGACCCACATCTTGTAAAGTTATATTGATATCTTCATCTTGACATGTCAATGGATTTAAATTAATACTTTCCCTCTTGGCTAATTTATCCCTTCCTCCTTTATTTTCAAAACTTGATCTTTTCACTATTCCACCACCACCACTATTATTATTACTATTTAAGTTTTGATGTCTAGATTTTCCACCACTGACACCACCACCAATGTCAATTTGTCCAGGACTTTGACTCGAAGTACAAGCTGGAGTTTGAAAACTTAATAAATGCTTTTCATGATCACTGTCACACACGAGTATTGCTAAAAAAAGTAAAAAAAAAAAGTCAACATTTAGAATTGCAATTTCACTACTGCACAAATTAAGTTTGAAATCCCCAAAATTATTTTACTCACCTAATTGAATGCTAGAGCTTAGCACTGATTTTGGCAGATTTGAGTTGACATCCATGTAGACAGATACTGGACAAGTATCTAATTTAATTTTACCAGGCGTTTCAATTTTTATCAAATTTATTGAAAATGTTTCTTCTAACGAGGATAAAATATGATCTAAAACAAAATACAATAATAAGTTAGTCATTGAACACTATAAAAATATAGATTAATCTTCTTGATTAAATTATTGTCTCACCAGAATTTTCAGCTTTTGAGAGGCAACTCATCATTTCGTCAAAATAATAATTTCGCCTCTCTTCGTTCAATGTTTTACAACAGGCCAGCTGTGTACAAGTTCTAACATATCTAAAATTGAAAATTAAATATATAAAAACCAAATAAATATATCAATCTCAACATTAAACTTTTTATCCCCTTAAAAACTCAAAATATCTTCTTACTTGTCATAATCATTTGTTTTGTGATAACATTGAGCAAGTTTTAGTAGAACGTCCACAACTAAAAGATTCCATTTGTCATCTCGAAAAGTCTTGAGTGCGTCTGTAAGGAATCCAATGGCTTTCATGTATTCCTCAGCCTCCATGTAATAACTTGCTAATCCTAATCCGACTTTTCGAGCTGATCGAATTCTTCCAATATGTTTGTATGTACCCATGGCCAATTCGCATAATTCCTTTGTAAAATATACACACATTATAGACTTTGTAAACTATGACTCAGTGGAGCACAATATAGATTTAAATTAATGTATTCATTTGTAGACAATAATTTTTACCAAATAATGTTGTTCAAATTGCTCTTTACTGGACAGGGCATTTTTTAATTTTGTGATTGGAGTTTCTGCTGGTGCTTCAGGTGTCGTATGATTTATCAATTGGAGCTCAGTTTTTCCATTGACAGTTACGGTAGAAGCCGTTTCCATGGGTAGATCGACACATATGAGACCTGCCGCGAGAGAGATTACTGCATGTAAATGGTCACTAAAGAGAAAAAAATTTATCCAAACGATTTTTTATTGCAACATTTTTTATAATTTTATGTGGATGATGTATCAAATATGTCAAACACAATGACAAAAAATTATTTACCTCTTTGGTTGACTTTTAGGGAGGAGACCACCCAACTTTCCAAGATCATAAAGCTGTTAAGTAAAGACGACACGATTAAATGTAAAAAGTAAAGTTACCGTAGTCTATAAATGATGATTATTCTAAAGTCAATATTAAAATCATGAAAACAGTTTTGTTTACCTTTTCTCGGGCATAATCCCATAAACTGGCGGTGTGAACAGAGAAATCTGTAGCCTGCATTGAACTGTGATGTACATTATGTTGAGGCTCATTATTTTTATTACTGTTATTATGTTGAAAGCGATTTTTATTAACATTTTCATTGGATGATTGTATAGCATTATTTATATTGTCTTCATTTTTATTCACACTCCCTACTCCTTTTGTTGAGGGGGGCGAACCCTGACCATGACCACAAATCGTTGCAAGTATTTCTAAACAAGACACAAAAACCCAACAACTAATAGCACCATCCTCACTAAATGCCACGTCCAAAATATTGAGTTCATTGATACAATTATGAAGGAAGCCGAGGGAACGTTGAGCTAACTCATTCACTCTCAATTGTTTAACTAAAAGTCCAGCTTGACGAGCAAAAAGATAATTTCTAAAGTTGAGTAGCGACACTGTAGAATTCTTGATTGTTTCGCGTATATGAGACAAAATTGCATTTGATGATGATGGAGATAAATTTAAAGCAGGCCAACGGTCCCCGTATCGTTGAAAAGATAATAGCCATTGGGGTGTATCTACAATTAGTAAATTATATTATAAGTATCTTTTGATCAATAGTATATAAATTTTATAAGTTTATAAAGTCACGTTTCAATTTATAAAAATAGTAATTGTTAAATGTGTTTTTACCGGTAAGATGTGAATTAAGAACAAATTGAGTAAATAATGCGTCAAGCTCGTCCTAAAAACGAAAAAATTATAGTTATGATTATGATTAGTTAGTGAAACGAGGTGAAGAGAAACGCTAAATACATTTCGTAACAATACTAATATAAAATAATAAAATATCATATAAATTATTATTAAATTAATAATTAATCCATACGTATTGCACTAAAGCTTCGTCATAGACTTCAAGCATTTCCAAAACGAAAGCAAGCTCTTCTACAAAAAAAAAATATTCCAATGATTATTGCATTATGTATCACGATTAAAGGTTGTAAATGTGATAATTACTGAAACTACTTTAATTTAAATCATAATTACCTTGTAAAAGAAAATAATGGCAAAAATTCCACCCCGACTCATTTCTTTTCTCTCGTTGAGCTCGCATATTTTCTGTTATTTACACGAGTAAAAAATGCATTATAAGGGCCTCAATCATATATTAATGACTAATAGGCAATTATTTATACTTACCTTCAAATTTGGTAAGGGTTTTACTGTAGGATGCAAGAAGAAGCTGCCTCAAACGATGGAGCATCGAGTGCAAAGACTCCGTTGACTTTGAATCATAGCAAAATTTACTGGGATCAGCAAGGCAAATACAACCTGATATGAAAAATTGGGGGAAAAACAATAAATTAAGTATTAACGTAAAGTAAGTATTTTTCCTTATTTAGTAAATATAAAAAATGATTCTTTTGCTCTGTCTGATATATTAATTAAATCATTGTTGTTCAATTTTATCATTGATAAAAGCCGGAATTAAGTTCCACATGAACTCTTCACTTACGCTCCGTTTGTTTTTGAGCAAAATCATTCTTTATCTTGTCCAAAACAGATGTTCGAGGTAATAGTTGTTTAGTCTTTTTATTATCTGGGATTTCCACTAAAACAATTAACCACTCCCGAACCTGGAATTTAAAATTAAATGTTTTAAATTACAAATCTTTATCTTCCTTTTATTATGCAGATACACAATAAAACGATTAGATATTAACTCACATTACAATTTTTCACATTATTCAACCAACTTTGAATCAAGTCTTTAGTACTCGAACGGTAGACTTCCACATCCTATAAAACAATTTATATAATCATGTTCAAATTACAGTGAATGCAAATGCAAGTCAAACAGGTTGCTATTTAATTAGTCAAAATAAATAAGACTTACAGGACAATCTGTCCAAAAGGTGTGTAACATGGACTGGTCTAGTAAAGACGTCAGCAAAGGTGGTTCCATTGAAACTGAATCTCCATTAGTACAAGAATTTAACTTTAACTCTAGATCAAATGCTATAAACTTGGGATGCAAATGAACATGTTTAGTCGTTCTCCCATAGGCTCGTTTCCATTCTACAGCCTGTCAAGAAAATAATACAATTATGTTAATTCTTATGTGGAAAGAGGGACAAAAACGGTAATAAATAGAATACTTTGAATTTTTCCAAAGTTTTTAAAATTATTTTGTACAATAGACACCCACCTCAGAGCCAATTCCTTTTTGAAGTGATGGAAGGACTGACTGAAAAACTTGCAAGTCCCCGGAAACTAGAATTACAGTATGACAAATTAATGACAAACATAATTTATTATCTTGCTTGTTGAATCTATTTTTTCATGACATGTAAATCGAGACATTCGCAATTCTACATTAAGACATTTACAATTCCTAACTAGAAACAAATGTAGTATTGACAAATCTTCATACTTCTATACAAATAAAGTAATAACCAACTTGTTTTTAATTATTTGCAAAGAATATAAAAAAATTCTTACATGTTATTAAAGGTTTATGCTCCATATTGGTGCAGGATTCCATTTCAACTGAGTTTTAAGTGATACTATTAGTAGACGAGGTAATTGACGTACTCAAAATCATAGTAACCAACGAATTTGTAAATGTTATACTGTAATGTCATTTCATGACATGAACTTTTGCAAAAACACAGAGATTTTTTTTATTGACAACTTTTTTTTGACTTTTTTTCGAATCCGCGGCGGGAGGCAGAGCTCTTTTTAGTCTCCCTTCCCACACGTTAAAGTTGTGAAGTTCACAATTTCTGTCAATTGTTTTTGTTAAAGTTTTTAACCAAACTTGGTTGACCATGCAGAATTACAGTTATGCAGTCTTGACCATCATGGTAAGTTTCCATGATTCAATTGACACAAAAGTTCAAAAAGTTGGGGTATGTGCTATATAATTATTTGCTTGTTTTCAATAGGTCATTGCAATAATAACAAGAGCCGGGGGTCAGATGTCAGACGAAGAGTGTCAGAAACAAGGTTTTAATAAGCCTCTTTGTAGTTCCTGTGATAAACTGGAGTCATATCAATTGAATGAACTCGAGTAAGGCCATTTACAGTAAATTCTGGCATAATTATTACATGGACAAGTCTCATCATTTTGTTTTTAATTTGTACTCTGCAGGGATAAGTGCCAACAATGTTGTGTCGAAGACGTTCAAGCTGCCGCAGGTAAACAGTATCCTAAAGCCAGGTTAGAAGTCTGTACGTGTATGTATCCGTCACTTCCACAGATAGAAGGTAATTAAAACACTCGTATTAGAAGAAAATTATATAAGTACCTAGTAGTAGACACTAGTAGTTAATAACTTAATTATATACAGTCCAACTCACAACAGGATTGTCAAAACAATTATAACAAATTAACAAACAATTTTGTGGTGAATTGTGTATACGAGATATTTTACTGTGTTTCTTTTTTTTAATTTATTGCAGCTTTCATCAAAAAACACAGTCAAAAGTTTCCCAATTTGATAGTAAAACATATTAATGGACAAGCACCTATAATCAAAATGACGGATTCGAATGGGAATGTTGACCAGGTTTTGTCGATAGTAAAATGGGACACTGACACAATACTAGACTTTCTACAGACTCATCTCCTGGATTAAGACAATATTCATCACATTAAATATTTCGTTCTTCCTTTTTCTTGTTTTTTAGCTTTAATTTTGTATTTATCGTCAGGAGCAATGTTTTTTAGTCATAATATTAACCTGACCTGGAATGCAAGATTTTTTTTAAAATGTGATATAAAATTAGTTGTCGTTTCAATGCATCATCACACATTTGAAAGATTGATGATAGCTGGTCCTTCCCCTATCCCTTAAAGTTGTTCAACTGGAAAATTCTCATTAATTACAGCTACTGGAATCTAAACGTCCATTTTGGTCAAAAGAAATTGTAAAAATTAAAACAAAGACAAAAGAACAATAAAAATGACAGTTATTTATTTGCACTGGTATACAACAATCGGTCTATAAAATTAAAATTATTAGCTTACCGACATACTTAATAATTAATCAGTTCGTGATCAAAATGTGTTTTCTTTCCTTTTTTAAATACCTCTCAAAAATTGTGAGCGAGTCAATTTTGACTTTTTGTCAAAGTTGGAATTTTTGGCATTTAAAAAAATGTTTTGAATTAGTTTGTTCACGAACTGATTAATACTTTGTTGACACATCCCAAAAATGTTCATATTTAAAATTAAGAAACATGGCGATCATGGTCGTCATCAAGCCAACTGGTCGAACAGTTTGCTTCAAATTAGAGAGTTTCGTCTTTCAATTGTGAGATTTAAAATCAATTTTAAAATGGAAGGGGGAAGTTTGAATGAGAGGGG
>JAQIVZ010003311.1:0-14725 GCA_034700945.1 Arrhopalites spinosus
AAACTCCACCTCCCATGTTATAACAATAGGCAAACTCCTCCTCCAATGCTTAAGCATAGGACGCGTTCTTATGAATGTGTTATACCCTACTCATAGACTTCAAATAGTCTTTTTCCTAATTTATTAATTGTATTTAAGATTCAGATAGTACCTTTAGGTAGCATTTTAATAAAGTTGTATCGATGATTTGTAAAACTTTCCTTTTGTTTACAATTGGTGTAGCCCCTTCATATCTAGCAACTAAGTAAAAAAAATTCATTGTTTTTATTTTTTCATTTTTTTCGTCTTATAAAACTAAGTAACATTATCACAATAAAAATGCATAAAATTGCTGTAATATGTATAATGTAAAAAAACATTTGAACCTACCTAGTCTCGTACCACCATCCATCATGGACATGGATGAAGAGTCAGTGATACTAGGATTGTTTATGTTTCTCACAAAATTTACCCGCATCTGAAATATGGTAGAATGTTATGTTTATTACTTGGATATTTATTAAAGCTCATGTAACATGCCATTTAGGTGTGTATTATGTAGTACATGCTTACATTTGTTAAAAACCCTTGAAGAGCTGTCAGTCCCTTTTCTAAATCACTGCCCTCTAATTCTGGTAATTTTCCGGAATACACCATTTTTTGTTGATAATCTGGAGGGAGCAAGTTGGGAAACATACCTATAACTTGAGGAACGTCTAAAAAACAAATAAACTAAATTACATATCTGGGAGGAACGATAATTTAATTTAGAAAAAAATGTCAACATATTTTCATACAAATAAAAAAAACTTTCAAATTAATTTACCTGTTCCAAGTTTCAAGAAAATAGCCATGGCCTCCTCAAATTTCATACGACAGAATAAATGAAAAGCATATTGCATTTGAATTCGACTTATCATTGTATTCCGGTCTTTGTCTGGAATATCGTAAATATTCTGCAAAATATTTAAAATTCACGATTAATTTTAACAGTAAATAAATGGTAAAAAAATATAGTAATGCAAAGTACTTACAGCAAGGCTTAATGCAAGTTCAAATTGCTGTTGCTTCAAAAAGGCATCAATTTGTGTGTCGACTGGAGTTGATTTAAGGCACCTAGAGAATTGAGTACATGAATTTGAGTCTCCAGTCTATTTCAGTATGCATTTTTTTGTAGTATTACCAGATATTGTCATTCGAAGCAATATAAACTGTACCCCTATTAGAACAAGATAATAATTTGGCAGTAGTGGTTGGTAGTTGAAATGAATCAATATTCAGCTTCGGTGTTATCGTTTGAATTTCGACACATTTGCCCGAGTGAATTCCAATGATGTACGGCTCATCATAAACTAAACACAAATTAATAAATAAACCAACTATCAAACACAAAGCTACGCAAAGTAGAAATTACCAATAGCTGCAGGAACTTCCGACCATTTGACATATGGAGCTACACCCACATCGTCGATTACTTTAAGCACAGCTTTCTTCTCTTGAACGAGTGCAAATGTGTCTAGAACAAGAATCAGAAAGAAATTTGAAATCTCATGATTATTCCTATTTGAAAAAATAAAACTTCAAAAAATGATTGCTCGTACCAGCAGAGACTTTTGCTATGATTGCGTCTCCTTGCTTGCCTGTGCTACACAATTCCTTTTGTTCTCCTGTGAGCAACTACAGAGAAACGATGACTTTTAATAATTAACTTTTTAACAAGTTTTATGTATGCTAGACATTGTGTACCAATATTAAAAATCTTACCGAAAGTGTAACGTATTCATTTTTAAAACCTATACATAATGTTTCTTTACACCAAGTGATCGCACGAGGAGTATCAGGTACATAAAAATCCTCCCTGAAACGAAACAAGCGGATATTTTATTTCTAGTTTTTGTTTACACAACAAAAATGTATAATAAACGTATAAGACACTGATCATTTACCGTAAGTCATTGAAGATTCGATTCTTCCAATAAAATAATTGCAGTCTTTTACCCACGACAACACACATGCGAACTGTCACAGTTGGATTCCCAGTGAGCGATTTTTGTCTCTACAATTTCAAACATAGATGAAAGGATGGAATCTAAGATTCTCAATTTTGTTTTTTTATCAGAAAAGAAAACCATCAAATTTAATTATTTACCTGAATATCAAGTGAAAATAATGTAGCTCCTTTTGTCCTCTCAATAGTGGCGATTGATGGACATGTGTACAACCCCATATCATGTATAGATATTCCATTGTCTATAACACAGACAAAGAAAAACGACATTCAATTAAATTCACAAAGTATTTCAAAGTAATCCTTAACAAAAGTAAAAAAATTAAATTACCAGCAGTTAAACTGATTAAAACTTTATGTTCTGGAATGACATCAAGTTGAATGATGGGTTTCCGAGAAAAATGTTTATTTGAATGTGTAATATGAACATCAACTGGAATTGGAGGATGTAGTCCAGTCTCAATGACCACCTTTTGTAAAATAATAAATTATTATAAATGAACATTAGGGAAGTAAACATTAGAAATATTTCCCTGTCATTTTAACAAACATGTTAGTATGTACCTTGTATATTAGTAAATGTCCCTCCTTGGTTCCAACCAAAAGATTATCATCATAACCACAGACACTTTCAATCACTAATGGTAGACCACTGAGGACGACCCTTGATTCATAGGCTGTGGATTTTGAATTAAAATTAGTTGAACTTTGATTTTCCAAACGAGGACTAGTACTATTAGATCCTTTTGATGACAATGAAGACAAAAATGATGACATTCTTCTTCCTTTTTTGACGTAAAGTTTTGTGAAAACAGTTACATGTTACACCTAACCTAACTTGAACTCGTGCTTTAACTTACAGATAAAGATAACTAGAACATTAAAAAAAATCCTCCTCAAAAAAAAGTTTTTTTTTCTCGGCACTCAAGTTTGGCGCGCTTCATGGAGTTTAATTTCTATGCTTTGTAGAACACACCCTATGAGACTAGTCTCATAGAAGCCGAAGCGAAAAAGTCCAAGCAATTTGAGTTTAGTAATTGTGTAAAGATGTGTTAATAACAAAATTTATAACTCCAATCTTCAAGTGTACTTTTATTGTGTAAAGTGTGTCAAATAATACGGACCTGTCACTGTTGAATTTCCGGTAAGTGACTTTTGTCTCCAAAATTTAAAGTATCAATGTATGCTTTGAAGAGCGTTCTTATTTTCTGTTTTTTTTTCAAAACAACAACAAAAATGACAAGAGGATTTTTGACGGCTACAAAGCCGTATTAATCGAAATATTTCAGTTTAGTAAGTATAAGAAAGATCTCTACGGGTTTTATTTAACACTTTCGGTACTTCATGAGTCATTTCCGATAGTTCGTTTGACCGACAATAATTACGATGCTTTTTAACCAAGCCCTTTACATTTCCTATGCAAAGTTTGTTTTACTTTAAAGACTAAAATTATTTTAGTCTAAAATTTTGTAAAAAACATATTTAGATTGAAACAATATAGAGGTATACAACAAAGTAGAGATTTTCTGAAAATTGAATGCTCATGTCATGTACAAAATCAATTTACAACAACAATGGTCGGCATATACAAGATCCCATGATTTTTTTATTGTCATAATACTATCCGTACTGAAATGAATGCCAACCAACAATAATAATACTTTTTGATGAATAATACGAATAATTTTAATTTAATCCAAACAAATAACCCTTGATCTAACATTTTTTGATGTTAAATGTATTACACCGCCATAGTTTATTTATTGCCATTATCCTCCAACTTTTGCTAAATCAGAGTGTAAAAATTATTTCCAACTGAGGGGTATTTTATTTATATTTAATAAACAATGAAGGTATAAGTATGAAATAGAATTAAGGATTTTTCTTTTAATTTTTTGGTATGGATTTGACCCGGTCTCCTCAATAATAGAAACCGTCAATTACTCTCTAAATATTTTTGATAAGTTTTATACATATAGTGAGCCTATGCTTATGTAATGGCAATGTGCAAATTTTCAAAATTAAAAAAAAACTAACTATAGGTCAAGGGAGGAGTTGGGTCAATTTAAAGTAGCCAGTAAATTTAAACACACACACATTTACCTAGAGATATATGTAGCATGGGGGAATTGCACGTATGTACATACCAAAGATTATATACATGATGAGCTAAGAAATTGCGAGTATGAGTCATATTTATTCTTGCAAGGTCTGTACTTCACAGACACTCAATGCCCCTCTTCTTCATTTGCTCTGTGTTCTGTTCTGCTGCTCTTGATACACTCCTTTTATTTTCTCTCAATTTTTTATTATCATCCGGTGCTGCATCATTCTCATCTACTCTGTACATATTACACAACTGTTCTAGGTAATACTCATTATGAAGCTTGTACATACATACATACGCTCCCTACGTACACAATACACTAATGAAAAATGCGTAAAATGAGAAAAAAGGGGCTTACATATGGCAATGGTGTGGGTTAAGTAAAGTTCTCGTCCATTTCTCAAGTTAAACTAGAAAAATTGTCCCTTGTGGCGAATTTACATGAGGAAATTGCCAAAATTACAAGCTAACTTCTTCATCATGATCCAAAATAACCACTATACATAAAGATGACGATCTCAGAAAGATGAACCATTCAGTTCTCAGTTTTTTAAATATGTGGGGGGTTGAATGAAATAAATGCATCTACATCTTGTCACAAGATTCTTGTGATCTTAATCACACCGGCTTAAAGTATTGTGAATATTCTTCTTCCTGTTTTTTCTCTTTCACCGTTTGGCATCTACTTGTCACTGCCTGATTTGCTGTTATTATTATTTTTTATTACATGATTCTTCCAACACAAAAACAACAACAGTTGCGTAATGTCTCAGCAACTCACGTGATCATCATCATTGTGGCTGTCATGAATGTCAGAGAATTATTTTTTTTGCAAAGCATTTTTACTCATCTTACTAGTTTCAAATTCATTGCACATCGTGAATGGATAACATTGTATTTTATTTGATTTGGCTAATGTCATCCTTTACATTAACACGTTTCAAGTAATAGTTGAAGGTTCTAGAAAGATGATAGAAAGATAATATTTTGAGGATTTTGACACTATTCAAAGATGAATCGAAAGTGTGTCATATTGTTATCAAGGAGAATAAAGGTTATCCATCTTTCTGGTCATCTTACAATTGTTAGATGTAGGCTAAAAACAAACGGAAGTCAATGAAGGGAAAGTTGTGACCCTTGTTTCTTTTTCTTCTCCCTCTTTTTCTCTTGTATTTTTCTTTCTCGTTGACTTTAGGACTATGACAATGCATACGATATGGAATTGTTTTGGTTAATGAGGAATGCAGCTTCGTTATACAGTTTGAAGGCTTTTTACTTGATCACTAGGGAATAGGGATGGATCAAGTAAAAGTTTTGTGTGCTAAACTCTTGTGTGGTTCAATGGGAATGCATTTTGCATTTTTTCCCTCTTTGCTCTGCTTGACTCTCTCACTAGTTTCCCTTGGAATTGAAATTGGGAGATGAGATAAAGTCAAGCTATTTTAAGGCTTGTTCCCGAGTCGGAAAAACTGAATATACATTGGATATGGTAGTGTACGTAGTAGAGTGTATGACGAGGAAAAAAAATCTCCCCACTAGGATACACAAAATTACTACGGATATAAAGACTGTGCATATATGCATATGGAGTCAAGAAATACATTTACATTACTCGTGCTGTACATCGTTCTTCTCCTTGCCTTTGTCATTTTTAGTCTTGGTTTCGGGTAGGTTGGAGTTGGTATTGGTTTTTAGAGTTTTCAGTGTTCGAGAGATAGAAACTTGAAGTTCAGAGATCCAAATGGGAACGACATATATCTTCGTTTTCTCCTTGTAGGTTATCTCGAGTAGTTTGCTTGTCAGTTGTCTAGAGATGTGGGTTTCATTTCGATTTGTTCTTCCCTGAACTGACATTGTACATAGAATAGAGAGCACTGTGTATAGATGTTAAGTGAATTGGAAGAGATTTCAAGACTCGTTTAATTTTTCGTCAATCATTTTCTTTTTCACTGAAATCTTTTCTTTAAAAAAATACTTCAGTGAAGTTATCGTACAGTAAGTAATATTGTACAATATTACCATCATTTATTGAGTATCTTTAAAGAACTATTAAAGGGTTTATTAGGTAAAAAAAATATTGTTTGTGGTAAAAAAATAAATAATGTAAATGTGTGTTGTCATTAAATTCATTGTTAGTTTGAAATAAGTACTGAGCTTGATTATGCAGTTGTGATCACGTCATCAAATGTTAAAATAGGGAATGAATGAATGAGAGAAAAATAAGAAAAGTCCTTGTTAATAGTTGTTTAAAGAGCTGGGCTCATCACGGTTTCTCTCTCTCTCTCTTGAGCTGTTGTAGACGTCTGCTGCTATCTGTGTTACTCGTATTGGATGGATGTGGAGCACATGGTAATTGAAATCGATAGGCAAAGGCTGGCTTGTGACGGCCAGCAAGAGTTTTTTTTTCTATGCACAGAATTAAATGTGTGTCTAGTCTACACACTTATATTAGTTTCATTGTAAGTAGAATTCCAGTCAAGCCATACTTGTATTGGAAAATAGTTAGAGAGATGGGGAGGAGATGGAAGAATAAGTAAGTTACAAACTCTTTGCTCTCTCTTGTATACGGAGTATAATATAATCATCATTCAAGTCTGTAGGTATGGATATGGATACTCATCTTGTAGAGGAAAAACGGAAGTGTAATACAGACAAGAAATTACGTACACCCGTTTGTGTGTGAACCTGGTGTTTGTCTTGGTGGCATAAGACTTTGCAATCCTTCTCCTCCTCCCTTCTACTGGGTAGGTTCCTCTCTCTCTCTCTCTCTCTGTTATTAAGTTCTTGAGTCAGGAGAGGAGGGGAGAAAGAATCAATGGACTTTATCTTCAGTTTGCCTAGATCGGAATTTATGTTATAGCCCTCTCAGTGAGTCTTTTAATATACAGATATATATGGCGGCATGTCAATTCAATTCACGAGAAGATTTTTTTTTCTTAACCAGAACATTCCATAGTTTCTAAAGAGAAAGAAATTGAAAGGCATGAGGAAAGAAATTATACACATTTAAGTGTATCATATAAGATATCAATTTAATGCATACGTATACATATGACATTAAAAAGAAAAAAAGCAAGAGTATTTATAAATTATACACATGTCAATGTGTACGACTATACTACACTCTTTTTTCTTTTAATACGTACACTTATTTTTATTTATTTATGAGGGAAGAGTAGAAGAACGTTGCCATTCATATGTGTTGGTTCACTGTTCAGTGCTGAGTTTAGTTTTGAAGGAGTTGTGAATTGTACAGTTGAGAAGTTAAAGGGTTGGGAGTAAATTGACAATAATCTTGGTACAAGAAAATGGAAGGGGCCAAAGTAAATACAAGTATTTATATATGAAATGATGAGTAGATGCTAATCTTTTTCTCTACAGTAAAAATGACTTCAATAATTCCTCTTTGGACAAGAATGATCTTTCTCTTTTGGAACTATATAGTTAAATAAACATTAAGGGTAATAAAATTGAATGGAAATTAGTTAAAGCTTTAAATTTATGTGTTTTCAACTACCCATAGTAGGGAGTGGGGATGTACAGAGAATTTTTGTTGTGTATTATTATCTATTGAATGTGCAGTTTAGTCTCCCTAATTAAATATATGTGCATCATTGAAGTACACATACATAGTACGACATGGGTGTAAAGTGTAAATAAATAAAAGAGAACGACAAAGTGCACTGCAATTAGTCATTTAAATTAATGAATATATTAAGTCTAATACGAGGAAGAAAAAAAAAAATTTTTTTTGAAATGATTGTATGATTGATTATGGGTCCAAGGAGATTCCAAATAAAAATGGACAGACTAATTTAATTCTGCATTCAATTACATTTATTATTATGTTACATTTAGTAATATTGATGTGATGTAGTAATAGGAACTAGGAAGCTGCATGTAACTAAACTACAATCTACATGATAGACATGTAATGTCCAAAAAATTTGTTAGGTTCTTTGAACTCATAAAAAAAGAAGCTAGAGACGTTCCTCTCAGTGTAATCGTTATAGCTCAGAATGAGGGAATAATATGTAGTATTATATTATTATGCATGATGTGGATCTCATGGATAAAATGGGGAACAAAAGGGAACGGTAGCAGAGTCGTACAGAATAGGTATATTATACGTGCGTAATGGAACAAGGCCCGGCCGGTATGATTATTATTATTGTCTTTTTATATTCCACATCTACATATATATGAAGTTCTACTTCCTTCATGGATCATCAACATTTCGTTTTATGGTGACAGCCCTTAAAGGGCAGACTTGGGAACGATTTTACTTGAGAGATCGATACATTGTGTGTGTGTGTCGGTTGAAATTAGACTGACCTATTATGATAATATAGTAAAAACATGGGCTGTGAAAGACAAGGTTCAAATACTAGCATGAGACTATGTTCACGTTAATTGATTAGTTTACGATGAATGGAATCAAATATGAAATTACTACCCGGTTCATATTGTAACACGCAGAAATATATATCCATCTCGGTATAATCCATAATTTGTACTGTCTTTATATTCTTTTAAATCTAAAAAAGATCATTAAAAGAACTATGCAATGCTTACCAAACAAATAAAATAAAATGGCAAAGTAAATTTGCAAATAAGAGGTATATTCTCTTGTAGATGTAAATATTTCCCTTCTTTTTAAATTATACTTAAAATATTCATTGAAGCCTGGGGGAGGAATTAAATGAGGCACAAAAGGTATAATATAACAGTATAATAACACGACAACCATCAAGGTAAAGATGATCGTGATATTATTCTAATTGTCGCATAATGATATTTATAGTAAAAAGGGATGGATCAGAAAGGTTATGTATGTTTTTCATTGCTGTATCTAAACTGACGTGAATTGTGTAAAATTTTGTTTAAAAAAAATTGAACAAGGTAAATTGAACCATGAATATATTTGTTTGTGAGTCTGTATGTACATATTTTATACATATTTGCTGCATTCATGAAGATATAAATTTACATTATATTTAATGAAATAAAAATTACACACATACCTATATACAAAAAAGGTTGGTCATGCCTATCTATCTATTAATACTCTGCTGCCATGCTTGCAATTTTAGGCATTTAGACTCCAGGTTTCATAGTTTCATTGACACAGTCGACTAATGAAAATGCAACAGGCTTTGTGGATACAGATAAAGTAAAAAACGTGCTACCAATTGAAACATCTTTTCTACATCCTCTCAACGTGGAATTGTCATTTATTGTATGTTGGGTATGTGTATTATGATGAGGATGACATGGGCTAGAATTCTGATGAGAGAACAATATATACGTAACATGTTGGGAGAGCCAAAGAGAGAGAGAGAGAGCACCATAGCTAAAAATTTCAAATAGGCATAATGAGAACAATATCCTATATCCTTTGTGTGTATACGATTATGCCTTTACAATTTGCGCCCCTTGCTTTTGTGTATATTTTTTTAAATGAATGAATGATTGCTATTAAACATGTTACATATTTCCTTTCTATTTTAAATTTTGTAATTCAGATTCTTCATTTAGGTGTAGATTTTTTTGACTATTTTTATTTCATACATTTCTTGTCAATTTGTTGAATATCAAAACCAATTTAATGTCAATGTTCAAAATTCTGGGGATACAGTGACTCTTCCTCTTGAAGTGAAGTACATTTAAATGTGGTCTCAATGTCTGAAAAACAAAATGTTAAAATCAAACCAGGATTAAGAAATGCTTGGTAGAACTATTCACTACTAATTAATAGTAACCTCTGTTGTCGGAGATGAGATTTTAAAGAACTTTGAACTGAAGGAGGAAAGCTGTAACCCTTAACTAATATGGAAGTGGTTTTTCACCAAAAAATATGAGGCTCAGCAAGGATTTTAATCATATTAAATGTGAATTGTTGAGTAAAAGAGCACATTGTACTTGGAACACTAAAGTTTGTTGTTGATGGCAATATAAAGAATATTAATATTTGGAAGGAATGAGTAAAGAATAGGAGAGGCACTCTACGCGTACTACTTAAACAAATTAAATGTAAAGAGTGAAGAGATGTGAAGGTGGGCAGTGGTAGTGCAGTATGGGATTAAAGGTAGAATTGCGTGTCTAAATGTCTAGACCTGTTTTGCTTGACTAGTTACTGGTACTAAAGGATGGGATGTGTTTCGAGATAATGATGATAATTTAGGCAAATTGTTCATTGCATATACATGCATTATGCATATCTTGTCCTGTTTGACTTTACAGTATCAATGGATTTCTTTGGTCCTCCACCCATGCATCTCTCTTTGTAATATTCATCTTGAGCATGTAGAGTTTTATCCATGTTTTTGTGTGTGTATGAATTTGTGTGAAATTTGAAATGGGCTCGTCACATAACATGAAGAAAGGAAGGGAAGCACGTGCGTCACATTAAAAGACTATGATTATTGATAGAAAGATGATAATAATAATGTATTAATACAACGCGTGGTGTTTGCTATTGGGGTTTAAATTTTAAGGGTAACGTGTAAATGAGAATGGGATGTATTGGTTGTGTGTGGACCATGTCAAATAAATATTTGGTCGTTTTAAAATTACTTGTGTATACAAGGTATATTAACATTAATTGAGATTTCTTTTTCATCATTGTCACATGTAAAGTAACAAATATTTACGATGACATAATGTGAATTTTTTAAAATTAATTTTATTATGTCGCTGGTATTGGTGATGGTTTGGTTGACAATAGACAATAATTATTATTCAAAGTTTAACATGGCTCAACGTTTGTATTTTTTAAAATTTGTATTTCGAAACCCAACATTTTATGTACTTTGTATTCATTTGGAGAGAATACAAAACTACTAAATGTATTATTTTGTGCGTCAGTACTACTAACTCAGTACGTAAAATAAAGGTAGGATCGATAGTAAAAGTTGGTGTGTTGTGTTAGATATGAATGCCAAGAAATCAGAGGAACATATTAATCCGTCAAGCTATTTTCTAATCACGAGTTGCAGAAGGAACCGAGAAAGAATACAATCTGTCTAACCGACCTTGAAGTTGAAAATGAAATAACATCAAAATCCTTTCTAACAAATGACATGGAAAGTGGAAAAGATTTCATTCGAAATTTGTCTCGGTCTCTCGGTTGTTGGGATATTTCCATTGAAAGGATAATCTTGTGTCATGGGCACTTATAATCTAGTGGGAAGTTTTGAGGTGAGGAAGCAAATCAATAAAGAGTGAATCAGTAGTAGCACTAGCTTAGTATAGGTACATATGATCAAAAAAAAATGATTCGATTAGTTTACAATGCTAAATACGATACACTCAGTGTCAATATTTTCTGTCGTGTCTATCTCTTGATCAATTTAATATCCTTTTATGGAGGATGACTACGAATGAAATGTCAATGTATAATCTTTTATAAAACTTTCTAATAGACTTAATGGTACGATTTTTTAAGCATGTATTTGCATTGCAAAAAAAGCTTCCATTTTCTTCGTTTTTTTTGATGAAAAGGAATCAGAGCAAAATTTTTAGTCAACCCCGTTGAACTAGTCGATCCGTGACATGTTGAGGTATTGCTCATATGTGTACCAAATCAGACTTTGCGATAACATAAAAGGCTAATATTGTTCGAGTTACCGTAGAACTGGTGGTGATATTGCTGGTTGCATGGGATTGAATGGGATTCATATATAAAAATTATATTCCTATATGAGGGAGTGTGTATGTGTACCGTGTATAAAAAGTTTTAGTTTTGAGTATGGGGAATTCCCGAGGTTCCAGAGTCGCAGACAGACGGAAGGAAGTCTGATCAATATTGCTAGACTATACTGTAGAATATGTAGAGAGATGGGAACTGTGTAGGCTGCATGCGGAGAGTTGAACTGAGTTCAGGCCTCCAACGATTTCTCCTATGAGCTTTTCGGGACTTTCGGTTTTTACGTTCGTTGGACGTTCGGCTCTGTCTCTCTCTTTTTCAACGTTTGGCGGTCGTTATTTGAAAGAGGATAAAACTTTCTTAGCAACCGTCCACTTTCCATTTTCATGTAGTTGAACATTGCGACGGGCAGAAGAGAGTTTTCATGGCTGGGGCTACATTATGCAGTCTTTTACAGCTGTTATATAGCAATCTTAAGAATAAGACAGGCCTTGCAGAGCGGCGGTCCGGGCGACAACCGACAAAAAAAATCTTAAACAAAATACCATGGAGAGAGTAACTCGAGTATAAAAAACGAGACTTCGATCTCTTTCTTTTTATCTATATACCATCCACACTTTGCTGTCACTGTCTTTTGCCATTGAAGAGGGTTTAGTGAAGCGAACCGGGAGTTGGTGAACAGTTGGAGCGTTAAAGTGAAGGACAGAAAATGCCGATTTTTTGATTTTGCTTCGGAATAAAGTGAATGTGTCTCTCCCACCACAAATGTTTTCTCTTTCATAGTTTTCTCACGTAATCTCAAGCCTCAGCTCTGGTTAATCAGATCTTGTTGATATTCCAATCTTTCCTTTATAAAATAATCAATATATTTGATTGACTGAATGAATTGTAAAAAAATGTATCAGAACAAAATCCGAATAATGAATATTTACAGAATCAATGACAAAAAGTCCAAAATGATCACAAAGTGAAATATAATAATTCACTTGATGGAATCATCCCCAATATGGTAAAGATTTAACGAGCCGTTTCCTCAAAGGTAAAAGGTCAAACAAGGGATCCTTTGAATTATAGTAATATTTTCTTCTTCAATTATATTTGTATATATTGTATATATTATTATTTATACAGGTAGAGATTTTTTTTCTTGTATGACACTACTGTTTCACGACACAGGGATTACTGTCACTTGTGTATTTTCATTTGTTGTTGTAATGTAATCGTAGGACACACTGGCTAGAGGTTGCTGTCAAATACATAATATTTTATGGCCCCTTTCTTTCACTTTCCCATTGTATCCGTGCGCCCACGTTTCTTTGTCAATTTTTTCTCTCTATTTTTTGGGGTTGTGAAACGTGAGAGTATAGGAAATGGACAGTTGAGTGAAATAAGGAGGAAAGGAAACTATTGAAAAAGGAATAATGGTTAAGAGAGAGTCGGGACTGAGGAGGAGACTTCTCTCTTTTTAGGGAATTACTGTTTTTTCCCTTTCTCCTTCTCTCTCTCTCTCTCTCTCTCTCTCTTTATTCAGACTTATAACTCCTGCTTGCTCTTGTCTTCCTTTCAGTTGCTCACTATAATTTGTAACTTGAAGTCAAGAATCTAGACAAGACTTTTTTGTTGTGGTTGTGGCATTGGGGGGCTCTTTCAGTAGTGATATATTAATTTTTATTATTTTTATGGCACAATAGTAAATGCTAGCTCATATTTCTTTTACCCTCTCCGTCATCTTGAATGTGAATCTCTAGTTTGCTTTTCCATTATGTATTACAAGAGAGCCACCCAGGAAACCCCAAAAGACATAAATCAGAGTATAAAAAAGGGACTGTACTTTAAGAGAATTAGAATTTTAGGGTAAAATGTTGAATATTTTATTGTGGTATCAGCTGATTCATGTTTAAAGTCTCTGTAAAAAAGTGGAAGGAAATTATTTTTAGTTTAGTACGTGTACTACGTGTATATATAGCTTTACCTTCTTTTTTTTTTACTCAAAACAGATACGTAAGTCAAAGTCATGTACCTAGTATAGTTTGTTGATTGCACTCTCAAATGCAGTTGTTGTTCAAGTCATGCAATAGAGTTGCGACGCCATGCAGTATGATGATGCAGATGCAGGGGCAGGTAAACAGGGAAAAAAGGAGAAAGAGAGAGACACATTTGTCAGTGTTTATATGAGCTTTGTAATTTGGGAGGTTGAATATATGAGGGGTATGGTATGTACTACATATATTCATGGGTCTATTATGTTATACTAGATGCGTCCCTTCTGTATCCGCAGAGGATTCAATGTAAGGTGTAGAGTGAAGGGAAAATAGAATAGAAAATGAAATCATTTATTCGGGGTTAAGTCGGAGTAAAGGAACAGCTTGAAGGGGTATTCGGCATGAATTATTTGATGTTTAGTCACCATTTCGTTTTTCTCTTTTTTCCCTTAGTTTTGCTAGTAAATAGTGTTAGTAGTGTGGCACTAGTTGTAGTTGTTGCTACTCGTTTATTCTTTCCTCTCTCTCTTTCTCCTGATCGTGGACTCCTATTTGGCCAAACATCCATAGGTAGATTGGCGTGACTTTATTCTACGAGGTACTCCGTTGTAATAGCACAACACTAACCTAACTACTGGTGGTGATCATTCGGTCTCTCCCATTTCCATTCCTAACAACAAGACTCTATGTAAAAATGGTAAGAAGAAGTGGAGCAAAAGAGTATTTAAAATTGGACCATATGATATAGGTAGTAGATGTACATAGAAAGTATGCATTTATTTGTAGTTTGGTACATGTGTAGGTACTTTTAGTTTTGTATTTTTTAGGGAGGTTGGCGCACTTCATGTTGAAAATTTTGTGCAACATTTTTTTCCCTAGAGTACGTCCCCGCTAATATGTACCTACATATTACATATTATTGTACATACGAGGGGAGATCAAAAAGTAATGATTATGATTTTTTATCTCCGTTCCTTGTAAACCGATCACCAAGATATTTT
>JAQIVZ010003312.1:0-14721 GCA_034700945.1 Arrhopalites spinosus
TATTTTGGCCATTGTCCCACTATCAAACTCTTCTGAGACCTACACAGCGTCAATGGTCCTTTAAAAAGGGTTAATGTTTACATTAACCCTTTTTTCCCTCGCGGTCAAATCAGGAGAAACTTTTGACATAGCCTGTATAACTAGACGGTTGTCTCTATATCTGTACAGATATATGTAGTAGTACATGGAGATGGATATTCTAACAGACTTTCCAGTGTGTGTCTATTTGTACGAGGGATTTAATTTTTTTTTGAGAACCCAATTTTTTACAGTTTCCGCTCGAATATTTTAGAATAAATTCTCGCATAGATATATCATAATCCCTCGCCTCATTTTCCAAGAGTTTTATCACAGTAAAATCCCTCCTCTCCACAACTCTTTATGGGATTCTATAAATGGTATAAAACTCTCACAAACTCTTTTTCTCTCTCTTTACTACACGAGTCTAAATTTAAATTCTGTTCCATATTTTATATTCCAAAGTCTCTCTCTCTCTAAAAAAATTCCATGTACTTTTTTTTATTATTTTGACAAACCACAAAAAGTCTTGTGTGTGTACTAAATATAAAATGTAATATTAAATATTTTACAAATGATAAAAACTATTCAATAATATTTTGACAAATCCAAAAAAGTCAACTCAACTTTCAAAAATAATTGGGCTGTACCCAGGTAGTGGTAGTTCCCAGTTAATTTTAATTGTAAAAAAATAAATATATATATATATGTAATATCCCTTATAAATGTGACTTTAATTTCACAAGTAGTACAAAAGTACAAATACAAATAAAATGGAATGCATGTTACATGTATGTACCAGGCAATAGTACCTATTGATAAAATATAGGTCAATGAATTAAATTCAAAAAAAAATATTTCAATACAAATAGAGTGGTGGTTGTGTCATGTGGGGAGAATAAAAGTGGGGAGCATCATTTTGGGGTTGAATAGAAAAAAATTGAGTATAAATAAATGAAAAAGAAAAAAAAACTCTAACAAGAAATTCCTTCATGGAGAAGTGCTTTGTATCACTGTTGGGGTGTTGGAGAAAAGGAGAAAAGTTTGTACAGAGAAAGCGAGAGAGAGAGAGAGAATGGTTAGTTTAGTTGTTTAGATGGAATGGTTTTAGTTGCATACGAGGATGTTGCGAGACTATGTACATGTATGTAGTTTTTTTCCCTGTCTGTGTTAGTATAGAGAGAGAGAGAAAACGCATCAGTCGAGGAAATCGATAGATTGAAGGAGAAAACTGGTTGTTTAAGTCAAACGAGTGGCAATGGCAGAGTATGGCCTTATTTTCCTTTCTTAAAGCTCCTCCTAATGCTTCTTTTTTTTTCTTCTCTCCACAGAGAAAATTGTGAGTACTCCACAAACTCTAGTCCTCGTCCTCGTCATCATAAAAGGACGAAGGGGAGGGGTAGAAGGGATGGGTGGAGAGTAAAGAAAGGAGGCAGAAAAAAAAATTGGAGAAGCACAATAAAAACTAGAGAATTCAATATAAATAATGGAATTCTCCGTGTATATTTTTTCTGTGTGCTTGCTTGCCTCTGTGTTGTGTATGTGAGTGTGTGTGTGTATGGAGAGTTGCTGACTCTTTGATCAAATTGTGATAAGCCCAAGAGATATGAGGCTAGCTAGATGGTGGTAGTAAGGAGAGGGACGATAATGTATATTAAAAATGTATGAATTCAATATTAACTGATCGATATGACTGCTTATGTGATGACAATGACGCAAGTCCTCACGATTAGCCAAAACTTTACGCAGTACTCCAATTCTAGTCTCCCTGGACTCCGAGTCTCCTTCATTCCTTTTTTTTAGTGTGTGTGTACATGCAACAACAACCATGCTTCACGTACCCGTACCCTAACCAAAAATCCCTATCCGGCTTCTGTCTTGACGTGTCAACCTTTTTTTCACTGTCCCGTATTTCATGTCATTATAGTTATATTATATATATATATAAAATTCACATATTTCTATGACATGTTCCCCTATTCCCAGTTTTTTTCCATCTCCCTCCTCTCCCCTCTCTCAATAATCATGTCAGTTGTCATGTCAGTTCCCTCTTCCAAAAATAAGAATTGGAACAAAAATTCTCTTTCTTTTGGATTAATCGACTCTCCTTTTTTTTACAAAATAGAAAAACCTTAACCATGTTATGAAAAAGGAAAAAGGAATAGATAAAGAGAAAGTACTCACGAAAAAAAATAGAAAAGTTTTTTGTGTCTACTCAAGACAATGAGAAAGATATGAGTTGAAAATTTGCACCAAATAGAAAAACCTCTTCATCCACTTCAACTTTCACCAAGAAAAAAAAGGGGAAAAGATGGATCAAAGTTGTATTCCCTTTTTGGTTCATTGTTCAATTATCAATTTTTGAGGACCTGTCTAATGTTTGTGTCCACTAGAGAGAGAGAAAATAAAGTGTCTAGTCAATTTTCTTTTTTGTCCTTTAGCCTACAAAATGTTTTTTTAGACTAGAAAGGAGAAAGTATTTGAAAAGAAAGAAAGAGTCTCACGTCATAAATTCCGCCTTGTCTAGCTCTGTGTACATAGTAAAGGTAAAGTGAGATATAATAAAGAAAAGGAGGGGTATACATATTTATATAAAAGATTATTGATGAACAATTATAAAATGTACATTTAGGTGGCATCCCTTCAACTCCATACAATTTTCCAATTTCTTCCCACTTCTCCATCTCAATGACTAGAGAAAAAAAGAAGACACATATGGCCATAATGAAATGTCATAAGTACGGGTAGGGACTGTCATGTCACTTTTTTTTACATGACTGCAAGCTAAATTCCTTGGAAAACTTGAGTGACATGAGAATAAGCCAACACTCTCTATCTCTATAACTTTATAATATACTCAAAATATCCTGTATCGTGTCTCTCGTGTTGTTCTCACAGAGAAAGAGAGAGAGAGAGAACATGTTGAGAGACTTTTTTTTATCCCCGCACATTTTGCGCAGAGTCAACGCCAACAAGAAATAAGAGCACATTTTATGGTAGTTTTTACAACTAAATAAGTGCAAGGAATATATTTTTATATGAGGGAACATGACTTTGTTATACTAAAAAGAAACTTTTTATTTGTCATAATGATATGGCAGACTAGTCGCAAAGAGAGAGAGAGAGATAACTTTACATGATGGAGAAGGACTGAGCAATTGTATTGTGTAGATGATATTCTTCATGCATATAATATTCCTCTTCTGTTCATGGTGAGCCCAAGCCACACACTCTCACTCTCTCGTATTATATGCTTAGTCAAGTGAAATCAATCAGTTTTAACATATGTAAATAGTTTACTAGATCCAACTTCCGCCATCTCTCCCTCTCTCTCTTCTGGCCTAGTCCCTGTGTATCCAGTTAACCTTGTTAGGTTGTTCATGTCGAGCCATACATCATCATCATGATGATGTCGAACGGGGGGGGGGTAGGGTGGGGAGTAACACACAAAAGCTTTGCCAGCTTTTAGTTATTCACTTTCGTTTCCTTGAACGAGTGTGTGTGGATGTAGTTATGGTTGTGGTTTATGGTTATAGTTTATTCCAACTCTGCTCAACTCAACCTCACTTTTGGTTTTCCTCAATTCTCACTCCCCCCCCCCTCTTTTTCCGTCTTCCCTCTACTTTCTCAGGGGTCCCTCCCACTTTCCCATTTAGATTCTGACCACATTAAAACCCTTAGATTGTCGAGAGGAAGTGGGGATATGAGGTAATATATTAATAAGCATTTTTTATATATAAACTTTTCTCTCTTCTATTTTATTTATCTCATTTTTGGTACAGGTGTTTTCCCCTACTCTCACCCCACGCCTCTTTAGTCTTATCAATAAGAGACACAGATTGTCTCTTATAGTGTGTCTAGTATTATTGTTTCCTTTTCTATATTCAATTATTCTTCATCTACCTTTTTTACTGTGTAGAATTTTTATATGGACTTCCAATTGCAATCACGCTACTCTCCTACGTGTACGTCAAACCAAACTTCTCTGGGCTTCTTGTCTCGTCCACTCAATTTTTCCCTCTCTCAGTCCTCACGGCATTGACGAAAGGAGTGAAAGCACATTTAATGAGGAGCGAATGAAGGATGAAAAACTAGTCCCGTTTCTTTTTTGCTTTTTGTATCACTTCATCTTTTTTTCTCTGCTTTCTCTCTTGAGATACACACGAGGATTTGTTTGATTCCATACAGTTGTTATATTAAATCGTCCAACAAAAAAAATCCCTTGTCCTTTCTTTCTCTTTTTTTTATAAATAAGCTTGTCATAAGATTTCTCCATTTGTGTGTGTGTATTTATATTGAAAAGATTTCTTGATTCCGTTTCTCCACTCCCTCGAATTGTTCTCCTCTCTCTTTCTCTTTGGTATGAAAAAATTAATGTGACAAGCAAATGACAAGTTTCATTCCCAACTCTGTTGACTGGTTGTGTATATGCAAGGGAATCAAAGTTTGAATATTTTCTCTCGTGTCCCTTTCTCCTCCTCACTTAAAATACAAGGAAGAAAGAAAACCCCTGTGATTTTTTATTATTACAATTCTGACTTGTGGATGCAAATTACTTTCTCCTCTTTCTTTATTTCTCCTCCTCGTTATTTATCCATCACAGGTTTTTTTATAGAAATAAAAAATAGGAATAAAATCTTTGAAAAAAAATTTTCATCTTACTTTTTTTCTCATTTCATGACGAGCTTCTACTTGTACGTCAAAAATAAATTTTGTGATATGTATTAAATATTATACAAGAAAAAAAATCATTGCCTAATCCATTTCTTAATTAAAAATAGAAAAAGAAAAGAGAAAGCTCGATAATATATTTTTTTCTTATTAAATTCAATTCCAAACTACAACCAGTCTTGATGTAGAAAGTTGTTATAAGAGAAAGTTGTTAACTGCAGATACACTTGTATATATATACACTACACATAATAATTTTTATTTAGGTCATTTCTACATTAGCTACAAAGTTTAATGAAGAAACAGAAAAAAAGTTGAACAAGGAAAAGAACAAGTTAAAATATAATGTGTACTATATTCACTATATCTGTAGTGTAGTGCAGAGAGAGAAAGAGAGAAAGGGGAAATGGTGAAAATGTAAAATATTCTTCTACTTGTTGACTTTCTTTTCAAATAGGAGCCTCCTCACCAGTGACTATGAATTGAATTTTCCTTTCATTTTGATGGGGTAGAGTATAAATACATAGACAAAAGATATTATATATAGAGCAAAGACTTTAATTTGTTGACTTGTGTATGAGACAATAGCTCCCGACTGAGATGATAATAAAAAGTTTTTTTTTTCTCCACATTTCCGCTAGGCAAAAAATCTATCAAAGAGTAATTAATGCGCCATTTACATGCCAATGACTATACAAATTTCTTTCTCCCTCCACAACTTTTGTATAACAACAAGACGAGGAGAATTGTTAAATTATAAAATAACCATCACAAAAAAATGAGACTATTTTGTACACTATATGAAAAAAAAACTTTGGTGCTGACACGAGGACAGATTTCTCCAAGTCATGTCCATTATTTGGCAAAAAAAAACCGTCGACATGAGGATTCAGTTTTCTTTTGGCTCTTTTCTCGTCTCTCTCTCCCAACAAAAAAAAGAAGGAACCAAGCCAAGTAAGTTAAGCCACGACTCTCTCTCTCTCTCTCTCTCTTTTTGTGTAGAAAGAAGGAGAAGGAGAAGAAAAATGGCTCGAGAATCGACCAAAATGTTTATCAGTTCTTAAAACATTTGTGTGGTGGAATTCAACAGCTTGAACATGGAAGACAGAAACACTTATTTCATCTGGGATTTCCGGAGTCTGTCCGTAGAGCACGCCTTCCTCCCTCCATCCCGGACGACTCAATACACACATAGATATGTATGTATGTACACAATGTGTATATCCATTCCATACACTTCTCTATGGCCTCCAACACCCAACACCAAAAATTTTTTTTCCTCGCATAGACGACGACTTGCCAGGCGGATAAAGCAGAGTTCATGATCACGTCGATCAGTCTTTTTGAAATGCTTCCCAACTCTCTCTCTGTGAACAACAGAAGCCAAAGCTGGGAGTAGGAAGAATGAGGGAGAGAGACTTGTCGGCTGATGAAGTTACAAAGAATACAAATTGGCCCAAAATTTGCTAAGCATAAGCCATCCTATTTATTTCCTTGTCCTTAAACGGATGTGGACTCACCCTTTAACATTTTATGAGAGAGAGAAAATTGTACAGAGTTGAGAAATGAGAGAGAGAAAAAACCGCTCCTATTTTGTATGCGCCCTATCCTCTCTCATGTTAATTTAATTTAATAGATTTATATTAGAGAATCATGCTCCAAATATTTTATATCACAGGGAATTATTTATGGAATTATCATACAATATCTCCATAATACAAATACAAACACTGTTTTTTCATTATTGTCAATCTCATTAAGAAAATAAAATTATTGAATGTAATTAAATATTATCGAGTCTCATATTAATCTTGAGAGTAAATTGTAATTTACAGTTATCTACAATTAACTATAAAATAAAGCAGAGACTTTAATTTGGAAACAATTTACAAATACATTTGGATAAATGTCTTATAACAAGTTAGTCTTGATTTTAACAAAAACTTTTTTTTATTATGAAATAAAATAAATTAATAGTAAAAGAGTTGGAGGATTAAATAAGAAAAGGAGGAAGGAATGGCAAGTCATAAAGATTTGTTGATGAAAATGTGAAAATGTCTTACCATGAAACCGGAGGCCAATGCATTTTTCTCTTCATTTTAGTGAAAAATCCATCTTCAGTGCGTCTTTTTTAGGCAGTATCACAAAATCACGTCTAGCTTCTTTTTTTTCTCTTTTTTTTCTCCTGAATTGAGGTTAGGGATTCCCAGTTGAGCGCTTAGAAGGGAGAGAGAGGAGAGAAAAAAACTAAAGAAAACTGGGAGTTGAAATGTGCTTTGAAAGCTTAAATGTGGACACAATGAAATAGAGAGAGAGAGGACTGAATGATGGACTCTATAAAAAGAGAGAGATTTTTTGATATTGACTAAATACGTTCAAACCAAAATATTTTTTTTTGCACTCAATTTATTTAAACCACATTATTTAGATAAAATCCACTAATCAGAGCACTAATTTTTTATTTTTCTATACAATACTCCATCTCCATTTTTTTCTTATTTGCCACTTTTTTCCCCTTTTTTGATTATTACTATTTCAATTATTTATTATTTTTTTTGACTCCCACTTCCCATTTAAAAAGCTCTAAAAAAATTGTACAGCGTGTCTATTTTTTTTGTAAAACTTTTATTTTTTGGGGTCCTCTCTCTCTTTGTGAAGATTTGGAATTGAGGTTCTCGACTTGAAAAAGGGCACAGGAGAGAACTTTGATTATTTATTTATTTTAATTCCCTCCACACACACAGAAACACTGTCCCCTACAATTATGACTAGGCTAAAGTAGTTTTTTAGGGTTAATTTTATTGTGTAGACGCAAAAAAGTATTTTATGAAATTCCTTTCAGTTGTTATTTAATTTTTTGTTTTTTTTATTATGAATAAAAATTATCTACTCTTACTCTACAAATTTCACCACAAACCACAATGGTTCATCCCATTTGAAAAGATGTAACGTTGATTTTGAACATTATTTGTGGACATGATGATGAGGAGGAGGATTGAAAATAGTTAATTGTAAATTAATAATTTAAGCACTGTAGACACACTTGACTACAATTAAAAGATTCAAGGCTTACTGTAATCTCAGAACACATTTTTTTTCTTGTTACAAAATTCAGCGGAAGGACCAGACTGAATTGAGGTTGTTGTTTTTTCGAGAACACTTAGACTTTAATTGTAATAATACATAACTCAATTAATTATTGCTGAACGATCAACTCTTTAAAATTAATTTTTTTTGAGTGTTCTCCACTCTCTATAATTTGTTTTTAGTAAGTTTTGGAAAAAGACAATAAAAATTGTATTGGGAAATTTCACTTCTCTCTCTCTCTCGAGTATAGAAAATGACAAAAGGAGTTGCACAGAACAAGACGAGATTTTGTGTGAGTCTCTTGTATTTTTTGTGTGTGTTTTTGATGAATAATTATCCTTGTAGCAATTCACAGATGAGAACAGGGTGAGGAGAGAAGAGGAGAGAAGAGAGTGAGGTGAATGTGTGTATCAATGGTTCATTGTACAAATTTTAACCGAGGAAAATCCAGAACAGAGGGACATGGGCACGAGAAGCAAGACTGACACCAACTGGCGTGGCAGAGCTCGGGTGGGCAATCCAAAACCTTCAAGTTGAGAAAGCACCCTGGGCCAACTCCCAAAATTTCAGCTCATACATTTATCCCAATTTTCCTACTTTTCCTTTTTGTACTACTTTCTATTTATTTGTTTAAACTCATTTACATTCATTTTTTTGTAACTTTTTTTTGTACTTTCACTTTTGTTTCTATTGTACTTTTATTAATTTTTTTATCTCAACTAAATCATCATTAATTCAAATTTTAAAAAGGTTGCTGCTAATAAAAATAATTCTCAGAAATGCATTCAGTCCAATACTATTCCGTTAAAAATAATTCTTAAAAAGTAAAAATTAATTTTAAAATGAGATGGATAATTTTATGACCGGAATGACTCGAATTGAGCCCACAGTTTGAGAGGAGTTGGAGGGAGTTGGGAATGAAAGAGAGAGAGAGAGAAGAAGCGAAGCACGGAGGTATAGGAGCTAGTCAAGAGCAAAAGAAGGTAAGAAGAGCGATGGGCCATAATTGGGGGAAAATCCGAAAGTCGGAGCATGTGGAGGCAACATGCGCGCGACGAAACCTTGGAAACTGTTCTCTGTGTCTCTCTTCATAGGATGAAACTCTGGCTGTGTGTGCTCTCTGAATGTGTGGCATGTATGTACGTTATGTGGCAAGGAAAAGAGAGGAGCTCCTGCTGCTTCCTTGCTGGCTGGCTTGTGTATGGACCTGATTCGGATCGGAGAGAGACAGAGAGAGTGAGTGGATCTACGGTTGAATGGACTGCCTAGGACTGCCTAGCTGATATTTGGTATGGGCTGTATGGTTTGAATTCACATTCACATTGCTTTCCTGGGAAGACGACAGGATTTCCAAGGCCTACAACTCCCTTCAATTTTTTTCCCCAATGTGTGTCGTCCTTGTTGTTGGAGGTTGGAGGTCCTTGAAATTCCCCCATAAAGACACACAACAACAAGTAATGTCACGCACATGCATAGCCAAAAGACAGAAAGACACAAGTCTGTGCATGTCCATGATGTCATCTCTCTCCTGCAATGAGAATAAATGGAGAAAACACTGAATGACTCCCTTTCTTGTTTAATATCCCAAGTGCGTGACACCCACATTAACCCCTCACCATGTCCACCATCACCATTTTCTGTGACTGTCACCAATTCTAATATTACTCGTGTTCCTCCCAAGTTCCTCCTCTCCTCGGAGGGAAAAATGAGGTAAAGCTAGTCTGGACAGGGAAAAAAAGTTGGGAGAGTGTGGGTGGTTGATTGAGTAGAGAGAGAGAGAGAGAGTACAGCCTGTTTGGGCACCACAACTTGTTTGCTATAAACCTCAACCCGGGCTCCGAGTCTTGAATGTAGAACGTGCATAGTCATTCTTCTGTATATTCAAAGTATTTTCCAGTGAAAGAGAAAACTCTCGGTACAAACGCACCATAATATTATATTGCTTGTGTAAGTGTTCACTTTGTTGTTTCATCCATTCTCCACTCAATTCCACTGGTACGGGCTCATATTATTTATTCCCCCCTCCTACTCATCCGTCGCTTTACACTCCCCCTCCCCCCCTCTTTTCCCTCCTTGTAAAAGGTTGAGACAAGTAAAACTTTTCCATGTAAGTTGGAGGGAGTTAGAGTGTGAGAGAGGGAGGGGAGGAGGAGAAAGTTTTATGTGTGGTAGATAATACTGATACAAAATAATGTACTGTGTATGACATACAATGAGAAAAGGGGGACAAAGATAGGAGAGGAGAGAGACTTCCCTTTTGTGTATGTCCTCCTCCTTATACTCAATCTCCCGTATTTGAGTTTATATTAAATATATAGAAAATTACAATGTTCAATTTATATAATAAGAATGGAGGGAGAGAGAGGCCTTTCCTCTATTGATATTTGAGTATCATCTGATAACATATCTGTACACTTTCTCTCTCTCTCTCTGTACTATACAGTTCCTGGATTCATCTTAACTCCAGGCTCTACTTTTCTATACCTCAAGTGAACCATCTTAAACTTGAAACTTTTCCTTTCTCCCTCCCCTTCCCTCCTTTCCCATGGAAAATCCAAGTGTACATAAAATAGTCGACGGTTCTTATGATGATTATGATGGTGTAGGGTTAGTGGGACATTTTGTGTGTGCCAAAATTGCGTTAAGCTTTCTCTCTCGAGTGTGTCACAAGTCGGATTGTGAAATGATGATATTTACCTTCATAGAATATTCTCTGTCTCGTTCCTAAGATAAATGAAGCTTGTTATCGTCCCCTTTTGTTGTATCCACCGTGCATTGTCTGTCCTATTTCATTATCTCTCCTCCTTTTGGAACAGTCAAACAATCCTCACAAGCTCAAACTCTCACACTTTCTCTTTCTAAAGAGATGTAGAGAACCCAACAACTTTGATTATAATTGGAATACAATTAAAATTATATAATATATTATTTCTCTCTCTCCTTCTCCTCCAACAACTTTCCCTCTTCACTCTTGGAATATTTCCTTTTCCAAAATCTTTGACTGTACATTTCTAAGTGTCATATGTAATCTCCATGCATCAATTAAATGTCAAAAAGAAAGGAAGAGAAAGGGAGAGCAAGTTTTAAAGTTTATGCATAATGTACAAGTTCCTAATTTTCCATATATTATTTCCATACACAAATAAAACTACTTCCTGTCTCCCCTTCCCTCCCCCCTCCTCGTCTTCCTCCTTCCATTCATTTTGGAGACGCCATTCTTGATACAAGAGAAAATTTCAAGTTGACGTAGTCTGCCTAATGCTATTCCATGTTGAATATTTGGAATCGTCCAAGAGTATTTAATTGAATTAATATTTAGCTTGTATTATTTTAGAAATTCAGACAGAGAGAGAGAGAGAGCGCGCATCCTCTAATAAAGTGCTCTCAAGTTAAAATACACGTCCCTTCCATAATATTTGTATAAAAGAGATGTGATAACTAACAGACACACACGTTTTGGAATCATGGCGGGACTCTCTCTGTATTCATAATAATTATTGTCTCATTCACTCTCCATCCTTCCTGACTATATTATATTATACATACAACTATGGAGGCTTCATTTCTAAAGAGAGAGAGAAAGTCCAAGGTCCTTCTTTGGCATCATTTTCATAGGAATTTCACCAAAAAACACACTTTCAATGAACAATTTTGTTGGCGAGGTTAGATAGCACAGAGAGGGGTCATGAGCTGGGAACAGACTCACGCCAAGATTTCATTGATGAAGACATCAATAGAGGGGTAATTGTCGATACCAAAATCTGTAAAAGGAGGCCTTGCCTTGTATGAGAGGATTAAGTAGATGGAAGATTGGAGGATGAAATTCTGGAATGGTCACTCTTTCATTTCCCCTCTGGGATATTCTATTACAAGTTCTATTGACAATGTACGGCTATTGACTTTGTAGCCTCTTTGATTTGATTATGTGGGAGAGCATATTTCTTGTGCATATACTCGAACGTACAGCCTTAATATAATAAAATGGAGGAGACAAAGGAGGTGTAATTCCTACACAAAATTGAAAAGGGTAAAAGATTCTGTGTACCCTTTATTATATGATAATATTATACAAACCGTGTCTATCATCTTGTACAGCTTTCAAATCAAATTGTTCACAAAAAAATCCATGTACCCAGCACTATGAGAATTTCGGATATTTCATTGAGGACATTTTTTTCCTCTCCTTCTTCCTCTGCTGAGACACCATCCACTGGGAATATTATAACATGTCTTTGGAATGCATATGCAAAATTTGTATATAAAAATCCATATACATCAACTTTCTCTTTTTTTATATATAGCTAGAGCTATCTGTACAATATAAATAAATGTGTCGATACATCCTCAAGCTGAAAAGCTTGAAACATTTCTCTCTCTCTCTCTCTCTCTCTCTCTCTCTGCCAGTTTTGCTCCTTCCAATAAGCCTTTGAGAAAAAATGTAGGCTACAGGAGAGAGAGAGAGACGGTGAGGATCGGAGAATAAAAATCGATAGGCTGAAAAAAAGTGACTACAATGTAGAAAAGGTAGTTTAACTAGTTTTCATAGGAAAAGATGATGGGACTTTCTTTTTGCTGTCTTTCGAAAAAATAAAATTGTCTACATTCTACAGAGTAAAGTCAAACAGTCAAAAAAAAGTAAATTTCAGTCTCTTCAATTTCATCCATCAGTAAGGGTCCACTGTGTCAAAGACAAAAAAACGATTTATATATTTTACCATGCATTACATAGGAAAGAAAAAGAGTTACAAAGAAGAATTCTTTTTATTTCCTTTTTTCTCTTGTGTTCTTCCTACTTTGATTCATAAATCCTTGAATTCTCTCTCTCTATGTGTCTGTCTGTGTATGACTTGAAGGAGAGAACCGGAACCGGAGAGGAGATGAAAAAATAAAATGGGTCATCCATGCGAAAGAGAAATTATTAATAATAATAAAAAAATGTTCCCCCTTTCCATGCCCATACTTTTGCCATGAACAAAAAAAACGAAAATGATAATTATTATAGGTAAAAGACAAGACAAGAGAGGAGGAACCGGAAATAAAAGACAATTTTTTTATGTCAGTCTACACGATGAATCAAAAATGTCTCAAAAACTGGGGAATTTATTTATAAACTTGACAGAGACTTTAGAATAATAAACAAAATATAAATTTTGACTCTCCAGAATTTTACTAAAGAGGAGAAAAGCGGGAGTAGGAGTCCATTTGTCATTCTATAAAAATTGTCTTGTTTTTTTAGTAGTTGTTGTTGCTGGATAAATAAAAAAGAAATGTTGGCTAGACTGGTTAAATATGGAGGATGGCATGCTCAAGGGGATCCTTCCTCTTGACTTCCTCACAACGGAAAGGGAGTCTTGCAAGTGTTGGTGGTTTAAATAGCTTCATCAGGGATCTATGTTTGATGCAGGGCATGCCATCACAACGTAATGGTGGACCCAAAAATCCAGGCATATCACAGCTGTCCTGAAACCGCTTAATCTTGAACGATCTGTGAAAGAAAAATAAAGAAGAAAAATAAAAAGAGGGAGGAAGATTGAGTAAAAACGAATCTGGTGAAAGCTGACAAGTCATGAAAACCAGTGGCACTTTACAGAGAATTCAATTTAAGTCCGTCATGATCAGAAGAATGGCCATTCCATTCAACATTATGACCCCACCTTAACTCTTATTATAAAGGAGAATTCTTAAAGAGCGAAAAAAGAGAGGGAGAGAGAACATGGCATGTAGAAGAATCATTAGAGATTCCAGAATAATGCAATCAAGAGTGCTATGAAATCAACTAAATTGCCCATTTGCTCCCTTATATACATAGACTGCATGTGTACACTCCTGTTCACAGTGATACTTTCTCTCCCTCTCTCTTTCTCTCTGGTATAAAATATGAATCCTCCACTCACCTTTCGTCTACTGGACAACGAACTGGCCATGGTTCTCCAACATCAAAGAACGAGACTGGCAATACTTTCTCTGACTTGTCCAAATAGTAATCTCTGTGAGCCTGAGCTTGCTGTAAGTAAATAGTTGAGCAAAAAAAAAGAAGAGAAATGAGGACTTTAGAAGAGAAAGCGAAAGGGAGAGAGAAAAGAAAGGGACATGACATGTGAAAAGAAATCCTTATGAGAATCATATAAAGAATTATCTCTTGACGCCTTTCATGAGACAGCCACAGAGAAAACGAGGGAATGCCACAAACTTTATGTACAGAGTTAGTCAAAGAGAAAGTACCTGTTCTTTTTTTTCTCCATCCTTTCCTCAGTCTCACAACTTTCTTTTTTTCTCTCTCTTTTATTATTTGTGAACCAATTTCCACCAATTACATGTCAAATTGTGAAGCCAACTTTTGTGGTTTGGACTCGTTCATTTCAATTATTAAAATCAAAATTCATTTTATGGAAGAATTTTAATTTATTTTTCATAACATGAAAAGAATAAATCCAAACATGATACAATTTAAATTACAGTTCATTATCACGAGATCAGAACGCTTCAAGGATTTGTTTGAAAACTGCAGAGTTGCGCTGCATTTTGCCAAGGATGAGAAATAGGCGGGTAGGAAAAAATTCAAAAAAAAGATGATTTCTTTTTTACAATAACAATTTGTGTAATTTTAGTTTATTTGTTATTTTTATATAAAATTATGAGGTACATATTAACATTGTCATTCATATTGAATGACAAGAAACGTGTGGTATTTTTAAACAAAAAAAATTAATTCATTCAACTATCCACAAAAACCTTTGAATAACGAAAACAATTTGTGATTGTCGAGGGTTTAACTTCCTTCCAAGCTTTATATATCCACAAAATAGCATTATATATATTTGGTAATTGAGGTACAAACTTTTCATCTGTGTTTCCACTATCCAAGAATTTCTTGAACTGTTCCAGTTGATCCACGGCTAAAAGAGATTGATAGTGAAGTTTTAGATTTGCAATGACACCTTGATC
>JAQIVZ010003313.1:0-14715 GCA_034700945.1 Arrhopalites spinosus
TGGCTACCCACCAGAGCCTAGGCCAGTAAAGGACCAGCCCCGCTCTGGACCAGCCCCACTCTGGGCTACGACATATATACTTTATAGGAGGATATTAAGTGAATAGTAAAAGAAAGAAAGAATTAAGGACTTTGAAGAGGAGGACAGGTGAAGGGTGGAAGATTAAGGAAAATATTAATTAATTAACATGGGAGATAAGAAGGCATTTGTGACTCTCCTTGGTCCAAGCGCTGTTTCAATGAATTTAATTTACTCAACTTACTCATAAGACGACTTCGTCGAGAGTCTCCTCCTCCTTCCGGTTGTATCTTAGTAGTATCAGAATTTTGAACGATTTTTGTGGCAAGAGTATTATTCTCTATAGGAATATGCTCCATATTTCCGACCATTAAATGTTTCTCACTAGTATTATTACTTGAGTTTACCTTAATCATTTGGTCAACATCTCCAGAACCATGACTCTTTGTACTACTCGAGAAGCCGATTGTACTTGTTGGGTCTACTCGATCTGGGACAGATGATTGACCATTGTGAGTAATGACTATGGTAGACTTGTCTAAGCTTTGGTCACTAGACGAAGACAACTCTACTCCTAATGAACTCTTAATATCTAATATGGAGATAGGGTCTTGACTACTGAGAATCATTCGTGAATCCTCCTCCTCATCATCTGTAGTGGTAATCTTTTTAGTCTCTAAAAATTCAGTAGAATCTTGTTCTTGCAAGGATTTTGATTCTTCCATTAACTCATTGTCCAAGAGGGTTTTGCAACGAATAGATATAGAGTCTGGACGAAGTCGACGTTGCACTATAGACTTGATGGGAGAAGATTTGGGTTTGACTTCATAGTAACGATTAGATTTCTCAGTCTCCTTGGTAGTTTGCTTGGTGGTGGATTTCATCAGTGTAGGTTGTACTATAATGGGCTTGGAACTGGCAACAATATAATCCTTAGTCTGAGGTCTCGAAATTTCTTGTGGTGGTTTTATCGGAATATCATTGTAATTTGAAGACACGGAGGAGGAAGGAAAACGAGAACCTGTGGAATTTTTAAAGTTAATTTTGGTAAAAGCTGCCTTTTTCACAAATTTATAACCACTCTTTCTTTTAGATGAAACTTTAATAATTTTAGATGAATTTGATGGAAATCTTTTTTTCCAGGTTCTATAACGAGATCTCAGACTCTTTGATGAAGATACTACTAAATTAGTTTTAGATTTACTACCACTACTACCGCCGTTAAGTCTAATGAAGTAGGGTTGATTCGTCATCCGTTTTCCATAGCTCGTTGCTGCTATTTTTCTTTGAAGTGAAGGTGGCTTCAATCTTGAACCTTGCAGTAAATCTTGTAAAACAAAAAAAAAGCCATATAAATTGTATCAAGCTGAATTTTCAACTGAAACTTAATTCTTTTATATATTACTTGTGAGATGAGCAATTTCGTTGAGAAGTTTCTTTTCAGGTTTTGGCTTCAATTTGAATGAAGGCAAAGTATTAGTCCGATCCATCGTTGTTGTTTTCTCTTCTCCGACTCTGTAGCATATTTTCTCACTAATAAAATAAGATCCACAAGTTGTAGAAAATTTGTAGATAAAGTTCGTTCAAGGTCGTCAAGCTGCAAACTGCAAATCTCTATGAAAACCAATAAACGTAACAAAAAAAGAATAGTCAAAAAAATTAATGAAGGAAGGAATTCAAAAACTTTCTCTGTTAATATTATTGTGGGAAATAAATTAAACAAACACACATTATCCTAATTAGCAGGGCTGCAAACTACGATGTTCCAACGTAATTGTTCTCGTCGTCGACAAGTTGTCGAGTCCATTCTAATAATTCCACTTTAAAAATACGATTTGTAAACTGCGATTAACGGAAGTGCCAGTACGCTTGTGCAAGTTCAAATTTTGGGCGGGGACGAAAAACAAAAATAAATGAGTTGAAATTTTTATTTTTGAGAAATTATTTTCTAGTCGATAGTTTATAGTTGACGACAAGAATGTACAAGTTTCTGGAGAGAAGATTCCCGAGTATCACACGGTTCACAAAGAATTTTGTACTGGGAGTCAAGGTGAGTGAGCAACGGAAATATGATTTTGTCGTGGAATTGTAACCCAATTTAACCCAATTATTTTGTTCATTTTTAATTGAAATAGGACCTAGCCAAGGACGGTGGACTTTACATCAATATTAAGGCAAAAGTCAGGACTAGCGAACATGGCATCTTGACATTGAATAGAAAGGAAATGGAACTTTACTACCGTCTTCCTAAAGGTACGAGTTATTCATGAAAAAATTCGCTGTACAATTTATTTTGTAATATTTTAACTCTCTGTTTATTATGTTGATTTTTTCCCTAGAAGTGGCAAGGGTAGCTCCAACTGTGCTAATTAGTGCTCTACCTTTTTGTAATTATGTGATGATTCCTATAGCGTAAGTGTACTTTTATTCACCTTATACAAAATTAAATACATATCGAAAATATCGAAATACAAAAGTATGTACTACAAAATAATTTTTTATACAGGTTTTATTTTCCAAAAAAGTTACTGTGTTCACATTTCTGGACAGAAGAACAAAGAGCAGAGTTTCCTGCTGAAGTTTTAAGAGAACGATTAAAGTATTATATGCCACTTTTCAAATTACTACAGTCTGATCTCTCAAAAATTACTGATGATAGACGAAAAGAGTTATTTCATAATGCTTTGTACAAGTTAGGAAGTGGAAGTCATCCAACTATTGACGAAATACGAGAGCTAGAAGTCCTCTTCGTTGCCAGACCCTTTGGATTATCTCATTTACAAGGGGATCATGCCGTAATTTGAATACAATTTTCTATTGAGTTGTACACAATCATTTTGTGTTGTTAATGAAATAATTGTCATTAATTATTATTTATTACAGAAGCTTTTATGTCACATGAACGGCATTCCTTCGAGATGGTTATTTAGACGAGGGAGATTATTAGACACAGCCAAAATGATCCGAAATCTGGATAAAGTCACACAAGAGGAAGGACTAAAAGAATTAAAAACTGACGAGTTAAAACTGGTAATTACAATATTATTATTCTCTTGGACTTGTACCTACATCATGGCTTGGTCATTGTTCAGTATACAATATTTAGTTGTAATTGTTAATTTTGTGAAATTTGAATCTTGACAGGCTTGCTTTTTAAGAGGATTAAATGCATCCAATGCGACAGAAGAAGAAATGATGAAATACATGAGCGATTGGCTTGAAATTTCAACAAAATTATATCCTACTTCACCCTCACTAGTTTTACATTTACCTTTGTTCTTAGGCTATAACGATACAAATCGAGCATTACTAGAAAAATAATTAATAAACTATGTTGTTGTTGCAGTAAGTAAAGAGAAATATTTTGTAAAATTACCTTGTACCAACTTTTTACATTTTATTTTCTCCTATTTTGTACCAAATAATTATAATATTTAATTTACACACTTTTCATGAAAGAAACATGAAATGTCAAAATCGAGTGCGAGAGTTGGTGTAATGTCATGGGAGAGGCTAAGGGACGCGCGGGGAGATCTGCACGAGATTCAAAAAATCTGGTTGGCTTTTTTTCTTTCATAATTTTGTGAATTAAATTCTATCAAAATTCCGGAAATAATGGCTGGAGTAGTTAGACGTACGGGGTGGCCAACAGGGGTTCCGCCACCGCTAAATCAAAATAATAATAGATCTCCGGGTAAAAATGATATTACGTCAAGTTTAAACCTCAACCGGACAATTCATTTGTAAGTTTTTAATGTACCGACTCTACTAATTTTAATTTTAATGTTGTTAATTTTGATTTGTATGTAAATTTATTGCTGACAACATTTGGTGTACATGATAATCTTTGATTTGTATAGGTATCCTCTTACAAATTATACGTTTGGAACGAAAGATCCTCTGTATGAAAAAGATCCTTCCGTACCGGCAAGGTTTCAAAGAATGAGAGATGAATTTGATAAAATGGGAATGAGAAGAAGTGTTGAAGGAATTCTACTTGTTCATGAACATGGTCTACCCCATGTTCTTTTACTTCAATTAGGAACAACATTTTTTAAATTGTAAGCAATTATACAATAGTACTATGATTGTTTTTGCTACTCTTACTACAAAGATAATTTTGATTCCATTGTTGTTTCAAGGCCTGGTGGTGAGTTAGGACCTGGAGAAGATGAAATTGACGGTTTGAAACGACTGATGACAGAAGTGAGTACATAAAATATTCCTTACTTTCATTTAAAATATAATTAAATTCATATCATTTTACATGTTCTTCTTTTCATTTAAAAAATGTCATTAGACTTTAGGACGTCAAGATGGTGTAGCCCAAGAATGGGTGATTGAAGATACAATTGGTAACTGGTGGCGTCCAAATTTCGAGGTTAGTTTTACAGTTAAACATGCATTGGTTAATTGGTAAATGAAGATTGTTTATAAACGTCTTTGTTTTCAATAGCCTCCTCAATATCCGTATGTACCGCCTCATATTACAAAACCAAAAGAGCATAAAAAACTATTTTTGGTTCAGTTGCAGGAGAAAGGTAAGAAAGGTACACAGTTTCCTATTGCTTCCATCCTTACGCCTAGTTTTAAGCGTCAACTTTAATTCATGGATTTTTAAAAACACACATTATCATTTAATTTTTAACTAACTAATAATATTTACCGGTAAGCATAATAGTATAATTGATGATGAGTTCACCACCTTATAATGACTGAATAAATATTTCTAGCCTTGTTTGCCGTTCCGAAAAATTACAAATTGGTAGCGGCTCCCCTCTTTGAATTGTATGACAACGCTCAGGGCTATGGACCCATTATATCTTCTTTACCTCAAGCTTTGTGCAGGTAAACCTTGACTTGACATTTTTTATATAAATTATATCTCTCTATACCAATCTCGAAATTGAGAAATATATACATACAAGGATCAACCAAGGTTCAGAGTTTATATTGTACACACACTGTATAATATATTATGGGATGAGAAAGGTTATTTGTGTAGACGGAAAGAGTTTTCCTTGTTTTACGAGGTTTCCAAAATTGAATCCATTTTGACGGGAGGGGGGAGCAAAGTATGAAATATAGATGGATATGAATGAATGACGGAATGAACATTGGAGAAGTAGCAACGAAAGAAGAAGGACAGAGAGAGAGAGAAAAAAAAGCAGGGGTAGATGATGATGACGACGACGGAAAAGATGACAAGAGAGTAGAACGAAAGACTTACAAAGGTGTCACGAAATTTAATTAGTAGACTTGAGGCAACTGAAATTTCACTCGAATCTTATTTCTGGGTTGACGGAATAATAAGCACTCTTGTTATTTTTATGTGAGAGGGAGACCCTATTCGTCCTCGTGTAATGTAATGAGGTTACAAACAACCTTAGAACTTATGGGGATCCCGTGCTCCTGACACATACACTAACAACCAGGACGGAAAACTGTGTATGTGTGTGTGTGATGAAGGTGGAGAAACTTGTCGGCTTTGTTTTAATGGATTCCCTCAACTCAACTCTTTTCTCTCTCGTTGGATCTTGTTTGCCTTATATAATTTATTACAGCTTTGTGTCATCTTCATTTTCGGGTTTTTGCATATTTATACAGAAGGTAATCCAATTATGCATATTATGCTCCCTCAGCTACTACACACAGGGCGAAATGGATAGAGGGGAAGGAGATGCATGATTATATTATTTATTTCGTTACCTTTTTATACACTTTCTATGAAATGGTATGCCTTATTATTCTTTTACATGTATATCTATCATATGTATAATCCTTATCCAGTCTTTTCTCTCTTTTTTTCCAGTAGAATAATATAAGAGTACATGATACATAAATGTATAGTACCTCTACAATATCTACTAGCTATATGGCAACATGTAGCCCTAATGATAAGCCTTCATGTAAAGAGTAATGAAAGAAAAGCCTATCTCTAGAACTTGTAGGAGAATGAGATGCGATCCATAGGCAGCTTTGCTTTTCCTATTTTCCGCGACTACAAGAACGTTGCAGTTTGTGGCTTTAACGATGCGATGCCAAATATGCCCATTGCACGTGCCGCATTAGAATGTCAAAGTTCTAATTATTCACTGTCACCTTTGTATCAAATAAATAATGAATGCCTATAGTGGGTACGTTCCATATTATTCTTGTGGTGAGTTTAGTTTTTTTCTCTCCCTCCTCATTCTTCCCCTCTACAGATTTATTCTTTTTTCAAAAAATGGTACACAAGGGAATATTAACAGTCTTTCTAGAGTTTATGAAAATAATTATGGTGATGTAGTAAAATCATTCAATTTATCACTTTTATGTAAGCTACATCTATTCATCCTATGATTACTTTCTAATAATAATAATCTTGATTAGTTTCACTATTTATTGTGTAAACATTTGTGGATGAAAGTGTTAATGAAATTAATTATTTGACCTATATTATTATTGAATTAACTGAAAACAAATTCTTTTTTTTTGGTGGGGATATAAAATTTCTTCCATTTGTTCTCTCTTATTATTATTGGTAGGGTCATAAATATTTGAGAATAAAGTGAAAGTTCATGCTTGTCCATGTAACTTGTATAGTGACTCTCCACACATACATACACACACACAAAAAAAAATTCTTTTGGTGGTAATGCTGTTTCCAGATTCCAGCAGTTGGTTTTTTTGGAAACATGCTATATAATGTGGGCATGGAAGACCACACTTTGACTCGAGTTGTTGTAACCAGCTAATTCTTGGATAGAAAAAGTTTTGTTTGTGAACGTGTAGATGTATGTGTGACTTTAGCTTTTAGCGAAAAGTGGGCAACATGACGATAAATTTGATTTGAGCTTCATGGGTGGACAGGATAGAAAGTAATAGGGAAGTCGGGAAGCGGTCGGATGAAAATGAACAAACGGACAAAGTGTACATGTACAGTAGAGATGAGAAAGTGTGTACATGTTCAATGTATTACTTGTATAAATATAGTGACCAGTCTCAGATGAATGAATTGGATATAATGTAGATATGTGTACATTCTACTTTCTGTATAATATGCAGTATGCACCTAATATTACATACTGTACGTTTTGTTAAAAAATTATGGTTTGATATAGTCATTTCTTTGCCAACATCATATTACAGCTTTCACATATTAAAACAACAAGGCCTAAGGGTATGGATTATATTGTGTAGTTGCTGGAGAGTCAAAGCGGCTCATGTCCAATTTTTTTTACTTCATTTTTTTACACTTTTACTTCAAGTCATTTTGGCCATTTTCCATATCTTTTTTTATCCTTGAAGATAGGCTTGTTTGATTCTTATATATAAAGTGGATACCTGTCATTTCACGTGGAGTACTTTCTTCTCCTGGTCAATAAAGAAATTTCTAAGAATTGGTTTTAATTTTGATGTTATTTTGATATCAAGAGTCCATCTCATGTTCATAGCGGGTTGTAGAGTGTTGTAGAGTGAAGGAATATCGAAATTTTCTGTGTGACACGTGAGTACATTTTTTGACAGAAGAGGCTAGTAGGCACATTTGATTTTAGATGATGGCTCACTACTTCATGGTATATGATTATATAACTTTTTGGTGTAGTCACCATCTGTGTTTCTTCGAATAGGAAGAATACTAGGAGAAAGTATGTTTATGGAAGTACATATGAAGTTGTGCATTAATATCTGTACACACATAGAAAGCGGCATGGATAGATTGAAGGAATGAAATGAAAGCGAGTATGTATAGAAAATACAGAGAGAGGGAGGGAAAGAGGAAAAAAAAGATCTGAGTAGTTGTATGCATAAAGTCTTCTCCGTTTCTCTGCCAGTCAACTGTTTGCCTTGGCATAATGGAAGGAGTCTTGATGTGGTCGGCAAATATTTGCATGTCTGTGGTACAGCTGCTTTACCATGAAAATTTCCCCGTCATCGTCAAGTGAAAGCAATGTTAGGTATAGCATTTCTCTCTTCATTCACCACATTTTACCATGTGTATAAATATATATGTACTTATCCTATGGATAGGAAAGGGAGTATTAATGTTGTAAACATGGTTATACTGTACACATCGTTTGAGTCATTATTATGTAAGTATGTAGTATACTTGTGGGATTTTTCATACAATTGTAGTTGACTCTAAGATAAAAAGCACAAAGAACATTTTTTGACCATCTTTCTCATTGTTCTCTCCTTTGTCAAAAAAAGGAGCAAAGTGCAAAGAAGGGTTGAAGAGAATGAGAGATATGTAATATGCGTGAAAAAAAACAAGGATTGTAGGATAAAAGGGAGTGGATAAAACTAAATCATATCCGGGGGTTTCCTTGTTTAAAGAAAAAGGTTAGGAAATGCTTTGCATATACGTTAAGCATCGTGTGTCTTTGAGTCAATGTGAACGTAAACGAAATTCCGTCACACTGTTGACTTGTTTCGTCGTAGATCGTCAATTCAGGCTACATTTTCTCAGTGGATGGGAGTCGTGTGTGTGACTGAGACAGTAATGCGTTGAAGCAACCTGTGTGTTCACAGGTTGCTTCATAGTTTCAGATTTTTTTACATGTTTATTTCTCTTAGTTTTTTTTATGAAAGATGACTTATTCTGTTTTGTATTTTTTTAACTAATTTTATTTTAAATACCTACACTGAATTTTTTTCTATATAACGTCTTTCGTTTTAATTTTGTAAAAAAGTATGGATGATGATGGAATTTATGTTGTTATGTTTGACATGATTTTTTGAACTCTTTGAAAATGTACATTCTCAAAATATAACATAATGTCTCTTTGCCCACCGTTAACGTTCAAAGGAATATTTAGTTGAATACGGATAATTTTGAAAGATTATATTCTAGTATGGATTGATACTATTATGGCCACGTGTTTTGTGATAATATATTTTATATGTAATTTATAACGTGTGAGGTTGTGCATTCAAGTATCTATAAAAAAAATTTCTTGGTATATTGAATATTACTCCTTGTCTCGTATAAAGTATATACAGATAAGTATTATAAAAGAAATTTGAGAAGGTTGAAAAGCTATCGTAAATTGGACTTTAGGAGTAAAAAGGAGAGAGAGAGATATGTTTAGCTTAATGTTTTTCTTGGGAAGGAAGTGAATGAGGCACTTAATGACTATAATGAGCTGAGATGAGGTCAGTAAAAATATTATGGGGAATTCAACTTGTCTCTCTTCAGATATTATAGAGAATGAAAGAAAGAGAGAATATAATAATACATAAAGGAAAGAGAGAGAGAGAGAGAGAGTGATGAAAAGGAAAAGAGCTTTAGAGTGAGAGGATTCGGATTGAATGATGAAGATGACTGATGATGATACGGGGGAGATGACTTGTTGGTAAGGTTTTCACTTGGCAGCATCATCTTCTCTAGAAACTATGAATGGAGTACTAGGAGTAATAAGACTACATCTCTTTCTCTCTCTCTTCTTTTTTGAAAAGAAAGCGAAACTCCAATTTCTCCAAGAGAAGATGAGGATAGCTGTAGATAGTTGTATTAGTTTTATCTATTAAATGAGGGAAAAAAGAGACTGGTAGGTAATAGGTGTATGATGTATAGGTCTCTTGCATATGATTATTATTTTTTTACTGTGTAACATTAATAATATTAACATGTATTATATATTTGCCATTACGGGTATATTGAATATTGGTATATGTATAGAATTTTGTAAAAAAGTATGATTTTTTTTCTCTCTGTCGTTTTTTCTACTTCTTGTCCTTTTCATAGTTGGAGAAAGTCATAACTATAGTGTAGTAAAAATAAAAGAATTTTTCTTGATAGAAGAGAAGCTGTAAAGAAAGCTACTAATAGTTGAGAATGCAGGATCATAAGGTATTTCATGAGGATGACGATTTGGATGTATGAGTAGCCTAGAGCATCTTGACAGAGATTACATATGTAATGCGTAGGTTAGCTATAAAAGTATAAAGATAAGTAGATGTTGGTAAAATGAAAGTGATGGTTGATGGGGGTGCTTGTGCTGACTCTTCAACGTGTTCATTGCTGCAATGCATTCTCATTGCATAACAGTTGAGGTTGAGATGGATGGATGGATGGAGAGAGAGAGTTGCTGCTGCTGCTAATGGGATAACCTTTCTCTTTTTTTCTCTTGATATTCTATTCATTCAATCTGGGTAAATGCGTCCTTATTTTTATCGCTCGACTGCATATAAAAATCATCGTTTTCGATCTGAAAAGGCACTAATGTGAAGCCCATTTTGATGCGAAAGAAGATGATAGTGAGTAGACATTGGAGCAGTTTTAGAGAGATCTTTCTCTCTTTTGCTGTCAGCGTTTACGCCTTACCATCCACTATCTGCACTTTGGAGTCTACTATGTACTACCTAAGTACATATATAAAGAATATGTGTGTACGTTACTAGGTACAAAGTGGAGCTTATATTGTATTATATTTAGAATGTAACATTATAATGGTACATAGTTTGTAGTATAGAAAAGGAGGAAAGTTGAGGAGGGAAGTAATCGTGAGAGACTTTAGAGAAGTAGTGAGAGTAATTCTGAGCAAAATGCTTATTATCAACTTGATAGGCAGAGAGTCATTAGCGTTTAGGGCAATGTGTTGCGACTGAATCGACGGTTGTCCGGTGTAAAGTTTAGTATCACATAGTCCATAGTCTTAGCCTATTCACGATTACTTTATATGCCGCTCTATCCCATCAACTATGGGTTGTATGAAGGCATTTAGAGCATTAATCGTTCTGTTCTCTCTCTCTCTCTCTCTCTCTCTTTCCCCCTTTTGGCTCAAACTCTTGCTAAATTCCTCTCCATCCACATTATGTTCAAATGTGCATAGTGGCAACATAGGCAAATTTACTACTACTAATGCGTTTGGTTGGGTGGTAAAGAAACAAAGTTCCCAGCTCACAATCCATTCAGCTTATAACACAGTCTCTACAGTCTTCAGAATGTATTTTATCCTTTAGTTTGGCAGCAATAATTGAAGATAGTCTCAAAATTACTCCCAAATGCTATGTATATTATTATTTTTATATATAATTGTCATTGTTATACATGTCATGTAGTGTATAGGTATACATATAGAGAAAATGACGTCCTTCTTCTTTCCAACTCCAAAGTTGGGAGTTGAAAAGATAGAAAATTATTGTTGTGCTAACGTTGATGATAAAATTATTACAATATAAAAAAACATATTGAAATGATACAAAGAGAGGAATTTGAAGATAACAACAGGATGCCCATAAATATTTTTGTTTGTTTGTATTTCTGAAGTTGGTGGGGGTTTTTTTTTGAAAAAAATACATGATTGTCTGAGAGGACTCGTATGCTCGGTACATGGTTATAATAGGTTTTTTTTACTTTAGATTCATATGAAATTAATGTATGTGTATATAAAACTGTGAGGGTTATATTTGTACGGTAGCTATGGTTGAGACAAATAGAAGAAAGATAGAGAAAGAAATATATTGTACGGGGGTAAAAAAATATATATTGAGTAAAGTACAAGTTTATTTATGGGGAAATCCAACTCTTGTTTTTCGAGTATGTATGATGTATGTCTTTGTGTATAGTTTGTCCTTGTAAAACTTTCTCTCTCTCTCTGTTGTTGGAGTACATTATAAGAAGAGGGAATTTCTATTCCATTGTCGACAGACGGGTGATGTTGATAGTAGTGGCTTTACTGTGTATAACATAATACTGTTATAACTCTTTCTCTTTTCCATGTTAGTAGATGTAGCTCTGTAGTTTGTGTGTGTGTGTTGTTGAGTAGAGTCGATAGGGTAGTGGTAGTTCTTCCTTGGTTTGGCAATCAAAGTCAGATCAAGTCGCTCAGCAATCGAGCTAAGTGCTGAGAACATATAATCCGAACATAATGCCACGATTCAACGCCACACACATCCCCTCCCCGACATACTCTCATTTTCCTTATTTCACATTAGCTTTCACGTCTCCCTCACACATACACACGAACTCTATCTGTCTGCACTGGTTGGTTTTTGGCTATCCCTCTCTCTCTCTCTCTCTCTGTATTTTTTTCCACATCACAACATATCGGCAAACTTTAGCTTTCTCTATCATACACACTCTCCCTTTCTCTTTGGTTTGTCGTAATCAGAAGAAAAAAAAAGTCTTGCATTTTTGTGGATGAATCTGTTGTTGTTATAGGATTGTCAATGGAATAATTTTAGGGGAGAGATGAGGCTATCTTGAGTAGTATGTATGGTACAGACGGAAAGGAAATGAATAAGTTGTCTTCATTTGGCATTCATGGTTGAATGGTTGGTTGAATACATGGCTCTAAATTTGTTTTTGCAATGTTTTTACTATGAAAAGAAATTATATCTCTTAGTAATAGTATGTATAATATATTATTTTGTACATGTACCTAATGTAATAATGTTTTTTTTGTCAAAAAAATGTATATTAGGATGCAAGATAGCTTAATACTTTAAGAGTCGTAAATGAATGTTTATGATTATATAAGAAAATATTCTCTATGTTTTTTATTATATATTTTTACTTCTCAAGTACCTCTATTTCACTTACATTCATTGTCAACTCGGGAAGCTGGAGGGAAAGGATGGAGGGTTGGAGACAGAGAGAGAGAGAGAGTAGAAAGAATTGTAAAATTTTATATATAATTTTTTTGTTGCATCTCCCCTTCTATGCCTGACTTGACTGCTATCCATTCCGCTTCCGGCGCCCTGTAGAATAGTAAGAGAAGGGAAGAAGTCACGGAAGTAATAACATGAGTTACGATAGTACAAGTTGGGTGAAGATTGTTCAGATTTTTTTTTTAAAAAAAAAATAGGAGAGTAAATTTGAATAAATACCAGTCAAGTTTTCGTAGGGGAGGGTTTCTCTCTTTTTTTGTGATAACTTTTTTTTTTCAAGTGAGTATTCTTTCTTGTTGCTTCTATTTCCTGGGGATTTTTTTTGTGTTGTTGTATACTAATATATGCTATGTGTGTATCATTTATATGATTTTTTTAAAGTTGTTTTTCATGTTTTTTTTGCTCTTAATTTAACATGTATAGGAAATTTACAAGAGATACTTGTAATCAAGTATCTCACATGTTTTACTTGACAAAAATATAACATGGGTATTAAATACGTATATTACGTCGTATATATGAGCAACAAGGATTTTTTTATAGACTATCAAAAACGGCTTTTTTGATGAGATTGAAGGAATTTTTATTTTGTGTGTGTGTACAAGGAATGAAGTTTTGAATTTGAAAATTCAACAATATTTTTTTTTAAAAAGGATAAAAAATAGTGTATCACATAAAAAATACAAAATATTGTAGAGTCAAACTTTGAATAATATTATTTTATTGTGTGAACTTATTTTTTTTTTTTTGTGATTGTAGAGGTTCCAAAGTGTCTATTTTTGTTTGTATATTGTATGTGTTCTGTATTATGTAGGACGTACTGTATATAGTAGATATTTTTATTTTATGTATTTTGATGTGGTAAAGTTTAGGGAAAGGCGGATGTGGAGAAAGGAAGGAGTAATATGATGAACAGTTGGAATGCCAATGGAATCCTTGTGTACGTCTTCTTACTGCTTTTTCAAAGATTAGATAGGAATGGCTTTATACATGTTTCGTGGGAAGACTAGATAGATAGAGAATTTTGGGAACATTAGGAAGAGAAGATGGACGATTTTATATGTTGTTGTGTTTTTGGTAGCTGGTGCTGATGCTGGTTATTTCTTGCTTACTTGCAGAGTCTGTGTAAGTTTGTGTGTGTGTGTGTGTGTGTTGGAGAAGAGGAAGGAGGAAAAGAGCTAAAACTGGAGAAAGGCAACTGGTCTTGTTCTATCTAATAGTAGTATTACTGTGTACACCACCTCCTAGCTCCCGATTTTGTTTCTATGAAATGAATCTGAGTGTGATATGCCTAACGATAAGTGGAGCCAACGGAGTTTGAGTTGACTCGAATCGTGAGGAAGGGCAACTAGCGAGAAGAAGAGAGAGAGGGAGAGAGTATTTTGGCTCAACTAGAAGGTTATATATCGTATATTTAGGCTGTATTTCAGGCATTGGAGTAATGCGACCGGAAAATCCGATCACGTAGAACCTCCCAAGTTCGTCGAGTCGACTGACTCTCTCTCTCTCTCTCTCTCTCTCTCTCTTTCTTTCTTTCTTTCTGTTGTAGATGTGTACGTATAGAACTTTGGTTATAAGTATACTTTTACTTTGGTTCCTTCTCTCTATTTTTTTTCTTGTATGAACATGTATAAGGATTGTTCATATGTAAGCCTGGTGTATAAGGAGTCATGCTCATGTGTGTACAGTGTGGAGAAATGTGGAGAGAGAAAAACCATATAATATAATATAATATAGAAAAAGAAATCTAAAGAAATCTCGCTGCTTATTGAACCGCATGAATTCACATCTCTGGACTATTCTATTTGACTTGTTGCTAACCCCATGGTATACTACTTTCACTCCGCCTACTTTAAATCGTCGACTTTCTTTATTCTATTATTTCTCTATAGCTCTCTTTCTCTCTAGATTTTCACTCTACTTTTTTGTAGTATAGAAATGTCCTTTTTTTCTCTCTTTGCTTTTTACCTTATCTACGTAGGGAGATCAAAAAGTAATGATTATGATTTTTTAGCTCCGTTCCTTGTAAATCGATCACCAAGATATTTGAGTATGTTATACTAGAACTTGTTAGGGGTCTCCATAAAAAATTTGAAGTTT